>WNWK01018932.1:0-28238 GCA_009830355.1 Cherax destructor | reverse complement strand
ACCTGTGGCCATGGGCTGGATAAAAGGGGGTGGGGAAAGAACTTCATTGATAAATTTGTTGTCGGAAAAATTTCGGTTGTGAGGATGGCAGGAGCATTGTCCAGTACCAGGGGGCCCTTGGGGAATTTTTTTTCCAGGAGGTTTTCCACACTGGGGCCAAAACCCCCAAAACCCTTCCTTGAAAATCCAGGACCCATGGTTTGGGGTTTTGTTTAATGCACACACAATTTATTTTTGTCAACATTGTTTTCCTAAGGGTGGGGATTTTCTGGACCCAAACATTTTAAAATCACCACTCATTAAATCATAAGATTAGCCTTTTCATAGGCTTGTGTCCCGTTTTTTTCCTTTTGAGTAATGTAGGTCCTTTGGGCATTTTTTCCCAAAAAAACCCTGTTTCAAAAAAACACTTGTTGGGGGGAATTGTTCAGCCTCTAAACCCCCAATTCCAGCAAAAATTTTTTCAGCTGCAGTTTTCATGGGCCTCCATCCTACAACTTTGTATGCCACCGTTTTTAAACTTTCAAAACCTTTTTTGGGGTTTTAAAACCTCCCCCCACGGTTGCAGGATTTTCAAAGATTGAACTTCTTTTTTTCAAATTATGCATAGAAATACCATCCCCCGTTCTCTTTTTTTCATGGATCCACACCAACAACAACTTCTCAACCTCATCCACTTTTCGATCTTTGTTTCGTTAACAAATTAACCCTTTTTGCAACATTAGCTTCCTTGATCTCATTTCTCTGTGCCAGGATAGTGCCGATAGTAGATGGAGTTTTCTTGACATCCCAAGATCACTCAGCGATACACTCCTCATTTTTTCTATGATTTCCTTCTTCAGTTCGATGGTGTTCCTCACTCTCTTTACCACAGAGGTGCCATAAAGCTTCTTTGGACCCATGGTGACTTATTTCACAGTGACAATAACTAAACCACCAAAAAGACACCAAATATTTGTGAATCTTTGAAAAGCCCCTAGGTAATGTTCTCTCAATAGTAAACAACGCTTCCTGCTCCGGCTTGCGCGGGCAGGCGGAATGTCTAATACCTTTCGGTAACCGAGGAATTTTCGCTAACCGATTACGAAAACAGCTTCGGTTTCAGCTTTGTCGGACCTTTCGTAACCGGGGTCCACTTATATGTATTACTGTACTATATTTAATTTTAAAAACCTACTATAGTTTTATGTTATTTGTATGATTAACCAAGTATGCTTTTTCAGATATAGAAAATTGACATATGATGTTTTACGTTCCGTCATAAGATGGAAGAAAGTCTGAAGAGACTGAGGTGCAAGGGACAGGGGCTCAAGGCGGTGCTGAAGTTAGTGGTGGTCTTTCTGATGATGACAAGATTCGTATTCAGATCTGCCTAGATGTGGAATACTTGAAGTCAGGTTAGTAATCAGTTTTTATGTTGCCCAGGCCTAGGCACCTAACAGTGTTACTTTTTTTCATCAGTTGATTTCCAAATGCCATAACAAAATCCCTTAACCCTTTGAGGGTCCAAACCCACAACCCTGAAAAATCCTCACGGGGAATTTAAAAATCATTATTTTCTTATGAAATGGTAGAGAATCTTTTTCTGAAGGTAATAAAACAAAAAGCCTAGGTAGTAGGGTGGTAGACAGCAACCGCCCAGGGAGGTACTACCGTCTTGCCAAATGAGTGTAAAACGGAAGCCCTGTAATTGTTTTACATGATGGTAGGATTGCTGGTGTCTTTCTGTCTCATAAACATGCAAGATTTCAGGCATGTCTTGTTACTTCTACTTACACTTAGGTCACATTACACATTCATGTATACAAGCATATATATACACACCCTCTGGGTTTCTTCTATTTTCTTACTAGTTCTTGTTCTTATTTCCTCTTATCTCCATGGGGAAGTGGAACAGAATTCTTCCTCTGTAGCCATGGTCGTGAGTCGATTAAAATGCCGGAGCAAGGGCTAGTAACCCCTTCTCCTGTATACATACTAAAGTTAAAAAGAGAAAATTTTGTTTTTCTTTGGGCCACCCGCCTTGGTGGAAGCAGCCCATTTGTTGAAAGAAGAAAACAAAAAGTACGAAATTTGATAAAAAAATTGATGAAATCATGCTCCGAATTTTGCTGTGTCAGCGATATTTACGCATCGGTAATTTTGCCCAGTTTGAGTCCTATTTTGGCCAATTACTTTGTTCCATTAGACCAAATTCTTAGCTATTTCACTAGTATGTGTACCATTTTATCTATTGAGCACAAGAAATCGCCCAATCAACTATTTCAACTACCCAATAAAGTGATCAGAAATTGGTATTTGGCCAATTTCACACAAAGATAAAAATATTTGTTTCAAAATAGGGTTCAGAATAAACAATGCAGGCATTTCTGGCACTAAAATAACATTTTCTCTGTTTATTAATTACATTTCCAGACTTCACATGAATTTCATTTTGATTTTTTTCACAAAGAATTTTTATTTACACCAAAAAATAGAAGATTTACTCTTATGAAATATTGTAATAATTGTATAAATAATATCACCGCATTCATGAACTCACATTAGACCCCCCAGCTGACGTGTATTGGATACATGATGTGATTTGTTTACTCTTGAACATCAGCAAAAATCGAACATTTCTGCTACTTTGAGCTCAATTTGAAGTTATTTTGAGTACGAAAACCAATCAAAATCATCTCTATTTCTGTAATATATTTTCCATTCTGTCAAAGGAGACTAAGAAACCGGGAATACAACTTTAAAAAACGTACGAAAATACACTGCAAAGTCGCTTTTTTAATCCAAAAACACGATCGCAGTTGTTTTTTTTCTCATTATGCACTGCATGCTGCAGGATTTGTTTTATATGGTGCCCACTTACCACATAGATTCATTCTCTCATATCTAGGCCCAAATTTACCGCTCACAGCTTATGTGAGTGAGCTGAGCTCATGACGTAGTTCTATGGTTTGAACCGTGGCTTCAAAGCCGTAGGACTACAGGACGGATCCTCAAAGGGTTAAATACACCCACCATCTGACTTATGACCTGCTCGACATACGAAAACTCGTACTTACGACTGTACTGTTTACAGCTTATCTTAAGTTATTTTGTAATTTTCTGTTCATGCATATGAATGTTTTGTATGCAAATAAACAACTGTTTGTGTTGTTGGACTTGCGTCCATTTCGCCTTACGACCGGTTGGTCGGAACCAAGCTCAGTCGTAAGTCGTATGGTAGGTGTAGACTTATTTTTATTTTTAGACAGTGGTATTTTTTTAACCCTTTGACTGTTTCGGTTGTAGATATACGTCTTACAAGCCAATGTTTCGGACGTATTTATACGCGTAAATTCTAGCGGCTTCAAAAGAAGCGGGAGAAAGCTGATAGGCCTACATGTGAGAGAATGGGTCTGCGTGGTGGGTGTGCGCAGTATGAATAAAATCGGGGACTCAGTGGTGCATTGTGGGAGCGCCATGTTTGTAGTCCTTGTTCACCATGCCTGGCGGTAAGAAGCACCTCACTCCCCGGCGAATTGGAGGTCTTCTCTTCCCAAGTGATAGTTCTAACAGTGATGGAAGTGCCAGTGAAAGTGAATTCCATGGTTTTCAAAAGGGTGTGACCGAAAGCAGTGCCCAGAATAACATAATTAGTGATGAAAACCCAGATGACCCACAACCTTCCACCTCTGGTGCTGGGCCGTCTCATTCACGTTCACCTGTACCAGGACGAAAGAGGAAACTATTTCACCGTGTACAGGACTCTGATGTGAGCAGTGTAAGTGATAATGACAGTGATTTCAAAGTTATTGAAAGCAGTTCTAGTGGTGACAGTGAGGGGGAGAGTATTATTCAGTGAAGCGGCAGTATGTACGATGCTACATGCGTTCTGGTAGTGTGCCATATGCTATTCCAAGGAAAAGGAGTAAATCTCGGAGTACAGTGGTCCCTCAGTTTTCGCAGAAAATTCGTTCCAGAATGCTGCTCAAGTGCCATTACCGAATGAATTTACTTCCTTAAGAAATAATGTCACGTAGGTTAGTCTATTTCAGATCCCCAAAAATACACTTGCAACAGCACTTACGAAAATACACTTACATAAATGTTCGAGTTTGGAGATGCACGAAAACCGAGGGACCACTGTACATCTCTTGACCCTACACCACGAATTGATAGTGAAGATGACGATATTGTTACAATGGGGATGCGTAATGTGCGTGGGGCAGCAGGTAGTGGTGGTGGTGTTAGTGGTGGCATGAGTAATGTGGCACCACGAGCGGGCCATGCTGCTAACTCAGCACAGCCACAACTACCCTCAACCACCCTCACACTTCCACAAACTGCACAACCACAACCACCTGTCAATATCCAGTACCCACCAGCAGACCGCATCTGGGATTGGCAGCAAGGTGACAATTTTGTTCCCAATCCCCATGACTTGGAAGCACAAAGTGGAATACGGCCATCGTGTACACTTGGGAACAATGCTATTGAACTAGAATGCTTTCAGTTATTCTTCGATGAACCCTGATGGACATTATTGTCAGGGAAAGCAACACATACTATGAGTACACCATGGCAAACACATTTCTTTCACCAAACTCACGGCTACACCAGTGGAAGGACACAACTGTGGCAGAGATGTACTTGTTCTTTGCCACAATAATGCTTATGCCACATGTGTATAAGCACACTGTCACCACATACTGGTCGACAGAACGCCTAATTTCAACCCCAGGTTTTAGTGATATTATACCAGTGAATCGATTTTTGATACTGTTACGTATGCTACACGTCTCAGACAAAACATGGCCTGACAGAAACGACAGGTTATATAAGATCAGAAATGTGTTCATGTACCTGAAACAAAAGTGCTGTATGTATTTTTATTCCTTCAGGAAGCTTGTTATTGATGAGTCTTTGATTTTGTTCAAAGGCAGACTGTCGTTCAAGCAGTGGTCTGGTTCTGGATCTAATTGTGTACACTGGCAGTAATACATTGAGAGATACCACGAAGTTATTGGGTATCGCTGGTGATGTGGTTAGAACAATGATGGAACCATATCTTGGTATGGGGCATATATTATATACTGATAACTGGTACACAAGCCCTTTACTCAGTGATTTCTTGCGAGTGAACATGACAGACGTGTGTGACACAGTGCGTGGAAATCATAAACATATGCCTAGGTTCGACACTCGTAGAGGTGAAGTGCAGGTGTTTGCTGCCAATGACAATATGGCATTTCAGTGGCAAGACAAACGTGATGTCACATTGTTGACATCAGTTCACAGACACAAAATGGTAGACAGTGGAAGGCAGAATAGAGAAACCAATGAACCCATTCTAAAACCTGCAGCTGTGATGGACTACAACCTCAATATGCGCTTAGTGGACAAATGTGACATGCAGATTGGGTTTGCTGATTGTGTCCGCAAGAGTTATAAGTGGTACATAAAACTCTTTCCATCTTCTTGACATTTCCATGCTGAATGCTTATAACATGTACAAAATTGAAGACCAACAACAAACCCAAATATGGTGAATTTTGTTTGTCAGTCATCAGACAAATAATATTCAAGTACCAAGGAACAACACCTGCAATTGACCAGCGCCCACAAAATTATCAACACGTGCCCTCTCGTCTGAGGCCTGGTGATCACTACCCCATACAATTGCCTGCTACAACTTTCAAGAAAAGTGCTCAGAAGAGGTGTTTTGTCTGTAAACATACCACAAAATGCCCACAAAAATGCAGAGACACTCATTTTATGTGTGAGGAGTGTAAAACACCACTGTGCAGGAGTTCTAGGAAAGTGTCCAGTGACTACATTTGTATATATATAGAACAATAGTAATGAACATTTTTTTTTATTGTTTGTGTAAACAAGTTTTGTAAACAATATAAAGATACAAATGTTTATACGATTATTGTGTTGCATACAACGAGTGTATATATATACATTGCACCTTACTTTGGTCTCACAGGCCACATAAGTTACGTAAAAAAAGAAAATAGTAAAAAAAAAACAAGAAATTAACGAATGGAAGTAAACAAAAGTTTACTGAGTGAGCGGCATTCACCGCTGTTGCCATACGCAGCTCATTTTCTGCCAAAACAATCAGAAAAATAATCTTAACATTTTGATAAGAATTTTTTTTTTTCAAATATTTCCCGACATAGAATGACAGTTTAAAAAAGGGGTCTCCGACAGTCAAAGGGTTAAGGCAAACTGTATGATTAAATCTATAAAAATAAGATTATTGAGGGAAAGAAAGAGGTACTGTAGTGTCCCTTTTGTCATTAAAAATGAGAAATTGTGACAAAAAATCACTAAGTTTATAGATTTCATGGAATGTAAAATGGAGCAGATAAGTATGCCTGTGCTTCTGGAAATAGGTAAGGAAAAGGAGAGATGAGAAAAGTTTAAAAATATAATAAATAAATGTGTGGTAAACTTCAATATAGGAAGGTAATTGTACTTTTAAAATTGCATTGTTAAGACAGGGGCTGGATTTTTTTATTGTTTTTTTTTTTATTTTGTTAAAATTTCAATGGGAATTTGTGAATTAAGCACCATTTGAAACCTAGATACAGTGGACCCCCGGCTAACGAACAGAATTCATTCCAGAAGCCTGCTCAAGTGCCATTACCGAACGAATTTACTTCCTTAAGAAATAATGTCACGTAGGTTAGTCTATTTCAGACCCCCAAAAATACACTTCCACAAGCACTTACAATATTATACTTACATAATTGTACGATTTCCGGGGTGTTCGTTAGCCGGGGGTCCACTGTACGTACTGTGTTTTTAGTGACGTTTTGCCTTACAGTTATATAGAAAAAATTAGTGCCCTATTTGATAGGGCTTAAGGCACCCCCTCTCCTACAAAATTGGTAAGACATACAATGTTCTAGTTGAAATCAGATGAAAGACGAAGAGTTAGGTTTTTGAATTACAGAGTTTTGAGCTTACTGTCAATAGATTGCATTATACAAAATGTTGAAATATGTGTTTCTTTTTTTAAACTTTTTGGGAAAAAAATTCACTAAAAACAAAACGTAAAACATATCGCAAACTCCCCATGTAATTCAATAGAACCATCATTCCTCAATAACCTGTGAAAGAATCATGATGCTCTTATAAATACTCTTTGCATGAGAGGAATAATAATGTCAATAACTTATTCCAAAGTTATAGATAATTATGTTTGTGTAAAAATCTTAGGTAATGGCGTGCCAAATCTCGGAGGGCTATACTTCTCTGTCCTTATTGGAAGCCAAAAGGCTACTGAGCCAACACCCAAGCGAGCCCTTCCACCCTAATCCTAACAGAAGTTGCCATGTAGTGTATTTCAAGTGAAACAATCATAAAAATTGCAATTTTGGGGTAAAAAAAAAAAAACTGACTAATTGCCAACATGTTCTGTTGCTAACAGCAAGAACAAAAAAATAACATTTTGGTAAAAACAAACTTAGAAATATGATAGAAACAAGCCGATTGCATCAGCATGTTGCCAGAATTATGCACTATTTTTTGATAAGAAAACATTTTTTTCCATAATTTTTCAATTTTCCCTGTTACTCACTCCTAAAAAATCTTGCCCCTGCCTTAAAGTTTTGGAGATAAATAGGTTGAGTAAGCCTGGGAAACAAATGGATTTTACAGTTAAAATGAGAATATTGGGAAGATGGTGAGAATATTTTGAAGTACAGTTAAATGTTGATAAAGAGAGGAAATGATTTCATGCATTGGCCAGGGGGACTATAACATATTTTAGGAGTGAAGAAGAGCCACATGTGAGTGTGGGGGAGGTGCATGAGGCATTGGGTAGAATGGAATGGGGTAAAGCAACTGGAATTGATGGGTTCATGACAGAAATGTTAAAAGCAGAGGAGGGGGGGGGGATATAATGTTGGAGTGGTTGGTACTTTTGTTCAATAAATGTTGGAAAGAGGGGAGGGTACCTAGGGATTGGCAGAGAGCATGTATAATTCCTTTATATAATGGGAAGGTGGACAAAAGAGAAGAGTAAAAATTATAGGGCAATAAGCCTACTGAGTATACCAGGAAAAGTGTATGGTAGGGTTATTATTGAAAGAATTAGGGGTAAGATGGAGATAAGGATAGCAGATGAACAAGAAGGCTTTAGAATGGGTAGGGGATGTGTAGACCAAGTGTTTACATTAAAGCATATAAGTGAACAATATTAAGATAAAGGTAGGGAAGTTTTTGTTGCTTTTATGGATTTAGGGAAGGCATATGATAGGTTGGATAGGGAAGTAGTGTGGCAGATGTTGCAAGTGTATGGAATAGGTAGTAAATTATTAAATGCTCTAAGAAGTTTTTATGAGGATATTGAGGCTCAGGTATTGTAGGTAGTAGGTTGGTAGTCAGCAACCACCCAGGGAGGTACTACCGTCCTGCCAAGTGAGTGTAAAACGAAAGCCTGTATTTGTTTTACATGATGGTAGGATTGCTGGTGTCTTTTTTCTGTCTCATAAACATGCAAGATTTCAGGTACGTTTTGCTACTTCTACTTACACTTAGGTCACGCTACGCAAACATGTACACGTTTATGTATACACACTCATCTGAGTTTTCTTTGATTTTATCTTAATAGTTCTTGTTCTTATTGCTTTTCCTTTCATATCCATGGGGAAGTGGAATAAGAATCTTTCCTCCGTAAGCCATGCGTGTTGTAAAAGTCAACTAAAATGCCGGGAACAATGAGCTAGTAACCCCTTTTCCTTTATAGCTTACTAAAAAGAAAAAGAAGAAAACCGTCAAAGTGGGATGTTTGAATGTGCATGGATGTTGTGCGAATGATAAGAAAGAGATGATTGTAGATGTTATGAATGAAAAGAAGCTGGATGTCCTGGCTTTCAGTGAGACAAAGCTGAAGGGGGTAGGAGAGTTTCAGTGAGGAGAAATAAATGGGATTAGGTCAGGGGTTTCAAATAGAGTTAGAGCTAAAGAAGGAGTGGCAATAATGTTGAATAATCAGTTATGGCAGGTAAAGAGGGAATATAAATGTATAAATTCAAGGATTATGTGGAGTAAAATAAAGGTTGGATGTGAAAAGTGGGTTATAGTAAGTGTTTATGCACCTGGAGAAGAGAGAAGTGTAGAGGAGAGAGAGCGATTTTGGGAAATGTTGAGTGAGTGTGTGGGAAGTTTTGAACCAAGTGAGAGAGTAATTGTGGTTGGGGATCTTAATGCTAAAGTGGGTAAAAATGTTGTGGAGGGAGTAGTAGGTAAATTTGGGGTGCCAGGGTAAATGTAAAGGGGGAACCATTAATTGAGCTATGTGTAGAAAGTGGTTTGGTAATAAGTAATACATATTTTATGAAAAAGAGGATAAATAAATATACAAGGTATGATATAGCACGTAAGGAAAGTAGTTTGTTGGATTATGTATTGGTGGATAAAAGGTTGATGGGTAGGCTTCAGGATGTACATGTTTATAGAGGGCAACGGATATATCGGATCATTATTTGGTTGTAGCTACAGTTAGAGTAAAAGGTAGATGGGACAAAAGAAAATGGCAACAGCAAGTAAGAGAGAGTGAAAGTGTATAAACTAAGGGAGGAGGAAGTTAGGGTGAGATATAAGCAACTATTGGCAGAAAGGTGGGCTAGTGCAAGTATGAGTAGTGGGGGTTGAAGAGAGTTGGGATAGTTTTAAAAATGCAGTATTAGAATGTGGGCAGAAGTTTGTGGCTATAGGAGGGTGGGTGCAGGAGGAAAGAGGAGTGAGTGGTGGAATGAAGAAGTAAAGGGTGTGATAAAAGAGAAAAAGGTAGCTTATGAGAGTTTTTTTTACAAAAGAGAAGTGTAAATAGAAGAGCAGAGTATATGGAGAGTAAAAGAAAGGTGAAGAGAGTGGTGAGAGAGTGCAAAAGAAGAGCGGATGAAAGAATGGGAGAGGCTGTGTCAAGAAATTTTGCTGAAAACAAGAAAAAATTTGGAGTGAGATAAACAAGGTAAGAAAGCCTAGGAACGAATGGATTTGTCAGTTAAAAACAGAGTAGGGAGTTAGTAGATGGGGAGCTGGAGGTATTGGGTAGATGGCGGGAATATTTTGAGGAACTTTTAAATGTCGAAAAAAGGGAGGCGGTAATTTCATGTACTGGCCAGGGAGGTACAACATCGTTTAGGAGTGAAGAAGAGCAGGATGTGAGTGTGGGGAGGTGCGTGAGGCATTACGTAGAATGAAAGGGGTAAAGCAGCTGGAACTGACGGGATCATGACAGAAATGTTAAAAGCTGGGAGGATATAGTGCTGGAGTGGTTGGTATTTTTGTTTAATAAATGTATGAAAGAGGGAAGGTACCTAGGGATTGGCAGAGAGCATGTATAGTTCCTTTATATAAAGGAAGGGATAAAAGAGAGTGTAAAAATTATAGGGAATAAGTTTACTGAGTATACCAGGTAAAGTGTATGGCAGGGTTATTATTGAAAGAATTAGAGGTAAGACAGAGAGTAGGATTGCAGATGAGCACGGAGGCTTTAGAGTGGGTAGGGATTTGTAGATCAAGTGTTTACAGTGAAGCATATATATATGTGAACAGTATTTAGATAAAGGTAGAGAAGTTTTCATTGCATATATGGATTTAGAAAAGGCATATGATAGAGTGGATAGGGAGCAATGTTGCAAGTGTATGGAATAGGTAGTAAGTTACTGAAGGCTGTAAAGAGTTTTTATGAGGATAGTGAGGCTCAGGTTAGGTGTGTAGGAGAGAGGAGATTACTTCCGGTAAAAGTAGGTCTTAGACAGGGATGTGTAATGTCACCATGGTTGTTTAATATATTTATAGATGGGGTTGTAAAAGAAGTAAATGCTAGGGTGTTCGGGAGAGGGGTGGGATTAAATTATGGGGAATTAAATGCAAAATGGGAGTTGGCACAGTTACTTTTTGCTGATGATACTGATTATTTATGAGTGATGGTGAAATTATTATTATTATTGTAAAGGTAGAACGTTAAAAGTGAACATAGATAAGAGTAAGGTGATGAAGGTATCAAACAATTTAAATAAAGAAAAATTGGATATCACATTGGAGAGAGGGATTATGGAAGAAGTAAATGTTTTCAGATATTTGGGAGTTGACGTTTCAGCGGATGGGTTTATGAAGGATGAGGTTAACCATAGAATTGATGAAGGAAAAAAGGTGAGTGGTGCGTTGAGGTATCTGTGGAGACAAAAAACATTATCCATGGAGGCAAAGAAGTGAATGTACGAAAGTATAGTGGTATCAACACTCTTATATGGGTGTGAAGCATGGGTTGCAAATGCTGCAGCGAGGAGGAGGCTGGAGGCAGTGGAGATGTCCTGTCTAAGGGCAATGTGTGGTGTAAATATTATGCAGAAAATTCAGAATGTGGAAATTAGGAGAAGGTGTGGAGTTACTAAAAGTATTTGGAGGAGGGCTGAAGAGGGGTTGTTGAGGTGGTTTGGTCATTTAGAGAGAATGGATCAAAGTAGAATGACGTGGAGAGCGTATAAATCTGTAGGGGAAGGAAGGCGGGGTAGGGGTCGTCCTAGAAAAGGTTGAAGGGAGGGGGTAAAGGAGGTTTTGTGGGCGAGGAGCTTGGACTTCCAGCAAGCATGTGTGAGCGTGTTAGATAGGAGTGAATGGAGACGAATGGTTTTTGGGACATGACGATCTGTTGGAGTGTGAGCAGGGTAACATTTTGTGAAGGGATTCAGGAAAACCAGTTAATTGATTTAGTTGGACTTGAGTCCTGGAAATGGGAAGTACAATGCCTGCACTTTAAAGGAGGGGTCTGGGATAGTGACAGCTGGGAGGGACTATTCTCAGCTGTCGTATCTGAGCTCCTCTGCAAAGACAGTGATTATGTATGAGTGTGGTGAAAGTGTTGAATGATGGTGAAAGTATTTTCTTTTTGAGGATTTTCTTTCTTTTTGGGTCACCCTGCCTCGGTGGGAGACGGCCGACTTGTTTAAAAAAAAAAATGAGGCTCAGGTTAGGGTATGTAGAGAGAGGAAGATTACTTTCTAGTAAAAGTAGGCCTTAAATAGGGATATGTGATGTCACCATGGTTGTTTAACATATGTATAGATGGGGTTGTAAAAGAAGTAAATGCTGGGGTGTTGGGGAGAGGGGTGGGATTAAATTTTGTGGAATCAAATACTGGTGATATTGCTTTTGGGAGATTCTGAAGAGAAGTTGCAAAGGTTAATGGAGGGGTTGGGAGCATGTATGAAGGAAGTTGAAAGAGAATATACATAAGAGTAAGGTGATGAGGGTATGAAATGAGTTAGGTAAGAAGAAATTGGATATCACAATGGAGGGAGGGAGTATGGAAGAAGTGAATGTGTTCAGATATTTGGGAGTGGACGTGTCAGTGGATGGGTATATGAGTAAACCATAGAATTGATGAAGAGGAAAAAAGGTGGGTGGTGCATTGTGGTATCTGTGGAGACAAAGAACGTTATTCATTAAGGCAAAGAAAGGAATGTATGAGTATAGTAGTACCAAGACTCTTACATGGGTGTGAAGCATGGGTTGTTAATGTTGTAGGGAGAAGGAGGCTGGAGGCAGCAGAGATCCACCTAAGGGCAATGTGTGGTGTAAATATTATGCAGAGAATTCGTAGTGTGGAAATTAGGAGGAGTGGAGTTACTAAAAGTATTATTCAGAGGATTAAGGAGGGGTTGTAGATGTCGTTTGGTCATTTAGAGAGGATGGAGCAAAATAGGATAACTTGGAGGGTGTATAAATCTGTAGGAGAGGGAAGGCAGGGTAGGGGTCATCCTTGGAAAGGATGGAGGGAGGGGGGTAAAGGAGGTTTTGTGCGCAAGGGGCTTGGACATACAGCAGGCATGGGTGAGCGTGTTAGATAGGAGGGAGTGGAGATGAAAGGTTTTTGGGACTTAACCTGTTTGTGTGTGAGCAAGGTAATATTTTGTGAAGAGATTCAGGGAAACCAGTTAGCCGGACTTGAGTCCTGGAGGTGAGAAGTACAATGCCCACACTCTAAAGGAGGGTTTTGGAATATTTGCTGTTGAGAGTGACAGTGATAGTGTGAATGATGGTGAAAGTGTTTCTTTTTGGGTCACCCTTCCTTGGTTGGAGACAGCCAGCATATTAAAAACAAAAAATAAACATTGTATTTAGTAATTCAAATACAAAAATGGAAAAAAAAGATTTGGCAGATAGTGTACAGTAGTACTCACATTTGTGCATGGCACAAATGTGAGTAAAGACTTTCCACTTAAATTGCATTAAAAAAATTGTTTAATGAGAATGTAAATAATGATAATATGAAAAGTAAGGTTTGGGAACTTATGAAAGTGATTCTAATTTCCACATTTTATTTAGTCAGAGAAAGGAAGGATATAAATAGCATCAAGAGCATTACAAATGGACAATTTTCAAAACCACATCACTACATCAACCCATTCTTGCATGCTACATCAACCTATTCTTGCATGAAAGGCATCTTTCTCCACTACTTGTACTGTACAGTATGATCTTTGTAACTAGGAAGCACCCAAACTTGTGGGCCAACAGCCCTATTATTCCTGTTGATAATGGTCCTTAGTCATCTGCATAAAATTAAAAGGGTTGGTAGATAAAATGTGATGTAGTTGTCAGTTTAAGTGCTAGAAGGAAGATGTGAAAGAAGAAAGAGGATTGAGAGGCAAAGGTTAAACATCCAACTGATATGTGAATGTGTTAAATTGGATAGAGTGGTCTTTGTTGATGTAGTCTTTGGCGTTGGAACACTGAAGGGATTCATGGAAACAATATTGAGTCTTGGAGGTGAGAATTATAATGCCTGCAGTTGTAAAACAAAGTGAGGATGTTGTGGTAGTGGGTTATTATCGGAGAAAGTTGTTTCTGCTGTTCTGGAAAAGCAACTAGGGATCACATGATGGTGACTGATGTTTCTTCTTTGGGCCTCCCTGCATCAAAGGGAAATGGTCAGTGTGTAAAAAAAAAAAAAGCTAAATACTCTTGCACGTGTGCATGTATTTGTGCGAGTGCGTGCATGTGTATGTTTTCTCTCATACTGGCCATTTCCCATCACGGTAGGGAGACCCAAAAAAGAAAGTTTTTCTCATATTTAGTAACTCATACAGGAGAAGGAGTTACTAGCCACTTGCTCCTGACATTTGTTGCCTCTATAATATATACACAGTGGAACCTCGGTTTTCATTTGCCCTGGTTTTTGTCGAATTAAGTTTTCAACGATTTTTTTGTCAAAATTTTGTCCGTTTTTGTTCATCACCTCGATTTTCGTTGGTCCGCCGTACCAAACATGTTCACCCGCCCGTGACCACACAAAGCATCCCATGCATTCTGAGTCAGTCTGGCTTTGTTTCTCGTCGAGTGAGCATCTGAAACATTTCGTAATAATCCCTTTTTTTTTTTTTTTTTTTGTTCTTGTTTATAGAGTGTGACTGCTAAATAAGCCACCATGGGGCCAAAGAAAGTTCTGAGTGCCAGCCCTTTGATAAAGAAGGCAAGAAACACATAGAATTCAAGAACTTGTACGAAAGTGGAAGAGTTGGTGGACGACCACAGGAAAGAGCTAACCACTGAAGAGCTGCAAGACCTTCAACTGGAACAGCAACAGACCACAGCTGAGGAAATTGCTTCAGAGGAGGAGGAAGAGAGAGGGGAGAATGTGCCTTCTTCAGTGATTAACCCTTTCGGGGTTTTGGTCGTACAAGTACGTCTTATGCGCTGGGGTTATTGACGTACTAGTACGCCTAAATTCTAGCGCCTCAAATCAAGCAGAAACAAGCTGTTAGGCCTCGATGTGATAGAATGGGTCTGTGCGGTCAGTGTGTGCAGTATAAAAAAATTCCTGCACCACAGTGCATAATGAGGAAAAAAACTCTGACTGTGTTTTTGGTTTAAAACAGCGACTTTGTAGTCTATTTTCGTATGGTATTTATGCTTGTATTCTCGTTTTCTTAGTCTCATTTTATAGAATAGATGATATATTACAGAAATAGAGATAACTTTGACTGGTTTCACAATGACAAGTACCTTGAAACTGAGCGCAAAGTAGCGAAAATGTTCAATTTTGGCCGATTTTCAAGAGTAAACAAATCACACCATGCGTCCAATACACATCAACTGGAGAGTCTAATATTCTTGCACAAGTGCGCTGATATTATTTATACCATTTTTACAATGATGCAGTTGTATACATAACAGTAAATCTTCTATTTTTTGTGAGAAAAAAAATTCAAAATGGAAAGCAAAAGTAATGTAAGAGGGGCCTGGAGACGTGACTAATGAACAGAGAAGATGTTATTTCATTGCCAGGAATGTCTGCCTTGTTTATTATGGACCCTATTTTGAAATTGGCATTTGAAATTTGTGTGAAATTGGCCAAATTGCCATTTTCTGACCACTATTTTGGGTAGTTGAAATTGGTAAATAGGCGGTTTCTTGTACTCAATCAATAGAAGAAATGGAGTTCTAGCGAAATAGCTATAATTTTAGTAGACTGAAACATTGGAATTTGCCGAAAATAGGGCTCAAAGTGGGCGAAATCACTGATGCTTAAATGTCATGGATACCGCTAACTTCGCGAAAGCATAATTCCGTTAGTTTTTTATCAAATTTCATAATTTTTGTGGCGTTATGATCGGAAAAAGATTCTCTATCATTTCATAAGAAAAAATAATTTTTTTTTTTAAATTCTTGGACCCTGAGAACGAGTTTCGGATACGGTCCTTGGAGCCCCAAAGGGTTAAGGACATGTGTGCAAAGTGGATTGAGTTGCAAAGTTTTGTGGAGAAATATCACCCTAATAAAGCTGTTGCAAGCTGTGTCTGTAACATGTTCAATGACAATGCCTTGCCCATTTTAGGCAAATCTTAAAGAGATGCCAGAAACAGACCTCTCTGGACAGATTTTTTGTGTGACAGGGGTCCAGTGCCAGTAAATACAAAGAAGGGAAGTAACCCTGGATAGGGACTTGATACCGGAAGTCCTTATGGAGAGGGATTTCCCTTCCGGTGGTCTGATGGCTAGAGCTCTTGATTCACACACGGAGGGCCCGGGTTCGATTCCCGGCGGGTGGAAACATTTCGACGTGTTTCCTTACACCTGTTGTCATGTTCACCTAGCAGCAAATAGGTACCTGGGTTGTTAGTCGACTGGTGTGGGTCGCATCCTGGGGGACAAGATTAGGGACCCCAATGGAAATAAGACAGACAGTCCTCGATGACGCACTGACTTTCTTGGGTTATCCTGGGTGGCTAACCCTCTGGGGTTAAAAATCCGAAGAAATCTTATCTTATCTTATCTTATCCAACCAATAGCCTCTTGTCCTCCCTCTCCCCTCCTCGCGTCTTCCATACGCCAACAAGTCTCTTCAATAAAGGTAAAAGTGATATTAAATGTTCATTTATCCATTTCATTAGTCATTTATATTTATTTCTCATTGTTTTCTGTATGTAAAACTACAGTTATTCTCTATAAAATATATTTTTTTTTAATACTTTTGGGTGTCTGGAACAGATTAATTGGATTTACATTATTTCTTAGGGGAAATATTGCTTCAGTTTTCATCGAATTCAGTTTTCGTCAGACTTTCTGGAATGAATTAAAGACGAAAACCAAGGTTCCACTGTATTTTATAAACATTTTAGGTAATTTTTTTAATTTTTTGTTTTTGTTTTTGTTTTAAATTGCTGCATATAATACACCTGATTATAGTTATTTTGTTATTACAGATGAAGGCCCTCTCAGTTGATATGAATGCAGTTGAATCATTCATTGGTCTTCTTACAATGGCTCAAAATGCTCGGGATGGAAAGTTTATGCCATAAAATGTATGGTATACTGTAGTGTGAAGAGTTTGGCTGTCTTCAAGATGAATGGGTTGTAAACCAAATTTTGTGTCTGGTAAAAATGTATTGTGTATTGAATAACTAGGTGTTTAACTATACTCGATAATAAAGTAATTTATATGGGAAAAATTATGCAAAAATAAATTACATTATAACAGTTTGTATTATTTTTTCCTTTTATATAATTTTTCAACTGCACACAAAGGAAATGTCATAATAATAATAATTTTCTTATAATTTTTTTAATCATTCTCAGTACTTGTTAAAGAAAAAAAGTTAAATCAAAATATTTTGGGCTATTATTAGTGAAGGAGCCAAGGCAAATTTTGTTTAATAATTCAGAAGGAAAGCAGAGGAGAGTAGCAACAAACTGTTATTACTTAATTATAGTTAAGAGGAGCAGAGCTATAATCATGGTATCAGTGTACACAACTATAGCCCGAGAAAGAATGAAAGTGTTCAAGAGAGCAGAAGGATGTAGTAGGAAGGCATGGAAATGGGGAGGAGCAAATTTGAATTATTAGAGCTTCCCAAGGAGGGAGGGGAACCACAGATGCAGGGTGAACATAAATTAGTGATAAATTAAGGAATGTCATTGGAGTACAACTACAAAGAGGAAAGGGGTACAAGTGGAGACAGCAATAAAATAAGTTTAGTGCTTCATTTTTTTATTATAATAACAACAACAATGAAATAAACTAGCCTTACTATTAACCACAAAAAGAGGACAAAATAGCTGAAACAACAGGTTTCACGTTGTTCTTCCAGAAGGGGCATATGCCTCTGTATACAGGCTCTCAATTGGGGAAGATCAAAAATGTCCAAGATACAAATGTAACCCTTGATGATGAATGGACTCATGTTTAGAGAATAGTAGCAAGCAAGGGAGGCTGAAGATTAAAATTGATCTCTGTAGTCTAGTTCAGCTAAGATTTGGCGAGGTTGCATTGTAATTATAGTCAGATTATTATAATAAAAAATAAGCACTAAACCCACTAAGGTCATACAGCTCTGCAGGGCAGGGGGTGTTGCTGGAGCAGAGAAGCCAGGGGTGGAGAGGCTAACAGAGTTAGAAAAGGGCTGAGAGGAGTGGTAAAGGAAGTATGTATTATCAAAGTTTGTGTAATAAATTGGTTGCTGTCAAAAAGACAAAGAGAGTGTCTGAGTCAAAGCAGGGGACATCAGCAAGGAGGGAAGATAAAGTAAGTGTTAGAGCAGTGATGATGTCGGAGGTAAATTCCACGTGCTCGTTGAAAGACAGGACAGTCAAATAGAATGTGGCAAACTGAAATTGGAACCTAACAATTCTCACAAGAGTGGAACAAGGCGCCCCTCCATGAGATGCCCATGGGTAAGATGGGTGTGCCCAATGCGAAGACGGGAGAGTGTAGTCTCCAAACCTTGACATCGATGATAAGAAGACCAGAAACCTAAACTTGGCTTGATGGAATATTTGTTATGAGTCATATCGGACCAACAGCATTGCCGACAGTTGCAAAGGTGGTTACAGATTACAGCAAAATAATCTGAGAATGGAATACCTCTATATAAAATTGGGAGGTCATGTACTGCTAACCACAGCAGAATCTGCCTGCTCATTTCCCTGAACATCAACATGAGCAGGGACCCAACAGAAAATGATTTCTTTGTTTTAGCAAGAAATGCGGCGCAACTGAAGTTGTATACGAAGAACTGGGGATGAGGCGAATCAAATTTTTTAATAGCTTGCAAAGCTCTAGAGGAGTCTGAGACTGTAACAAACATTGAGGAAGGCATAGATGCAATACGAATAATTACAATAAGAATTGCATACAGTTCAGCTGTAAAAATGCTAGCCAAGTCTAATAAATGCCCTCGCACAACACTGTCAGGGAATAATGCTGCAAACCTACACCATCAGAGGATGTAGAACCATCAGTGTACACTGCAATGGCACGAAAATGAATTCGGAAGTGGTTGAGGAAAAGGAAGTGAGAAGCAACCTTCCAGGGAGGAAGAGAAAAATTAGATACTAGATGAACTTATATGAATGAAAAGCACCTAGACATAAATGTAATCCTTGATGATGGATGGGATCAAGTTTAGAGAGAGAGTTGCAGGAGAGGCTAAAGAATATATCTGGTCACCATATTCTAGTTTCAATAAAACTAGGGCTGAATGCAGTTGAAGAAGAGTTCGATGATCCACCCCCATGAAAGATGAGCGAGGGTTTTAAGGAGGTTCAGCCGGCAATGGCAAGTTTCTTTCAGAGAAGTAAGGTGAAGTTTCCAGGACAGCCGAAGATCAAAAAGGATGCCGAGAAATCTAACCATGTCACTTTCAGGTATACTGGAACCTGTATATACAGGTACAATGGAATATCAGAGACAACAGAATGTTTGGTTTAAGTAATTTGGTGCATTTTAGCCCCAGAAAATTTATACCCATGAAGAGTGGCCCAATTGGAAACAATTGACAGCATTCTGGAGTGAAGCTGCTACTAGGTGATAGTCAGCACCTCCACAGGCTATAGCAAAGTCATCGACATAAAAGTGATAACCCAATATAAGATGGGAGAACAGTGGCCAGATCATTTATAGCTAGTAGAAAAAAAGTGTGGTTCTAAGTACACATTCCTGAGGGACACCTTCAGCTTGATTATTATTATAATCAAAATTATTATAATAAAAAAAAAGCACTAAACCTGCAAGGGTCATACAGTGCAGCAGGACAGGGAAGGGTGCAGGGGTATTGGGTAGCAAGAGGGAGAGGGATTATTATTAGGTCATGCAGTGCAGGATCATAGAGTTGCAAGAGTGGAGAGGACAACGGAAGGAGATTTAGAAAGAGCTGTGAGGAGTGCTCAAGGAAGTACAGTGGATCCCCGAGCTTCGGCCATAATTAATGCCAGAAGGCTGTTCAAGTGCCATTACCGAACGAATTTGTTCCCATAAAGAATAATGTAAAGTAGGTTAGTCCGTTTCAGACCCCCAAAAATACACTTACAAAAGCACTTACAATATTACACTTACATAATTGTTCGAGTTTTGAGGTGGTCAAAACTCGGGGGTCCACTGTATCTTCATAGTTTGTGTGGTAAATCAGTTGCTGTCAAAAAGTCAATGAGAGTCTGAATCAGAGGTGGGTCCGTCAGCAAGGAGGGAAGATAAAGTAAGGGCGGTAGAGTGGTGACGACATCGGAGGTAAATTCTGCATGCTCATTGATGGACCGGACAGCCCAACAGAATATGGCTAACCGAAACTGGAACCTGACAATTCTCACAGAATGGAACAGGGTGCCTCTCCATGAGTTTTCAATGAGTAATCTTTCTCTTTGAGATAGCAGATTTCTCGTTTTTTTAAGTAAACATGGCAACGGCGTGAATAAGCCAGGTGAGCCTCATTACAATTAAGGCAAGAGGAAGGTAGGCTTCAAGATGTATTGGTATGGTCGGCAGCACCACATACTGGACATTCTGCCATGGACCTGCAATACTTCACTGGGTGACAAGCGCCAGAAATTTCTACACTGTTGTGTAGGGATTGACTCAGACTTGTAAACGGTATCCTGCAATATAAACTGAGGACAGAAGTTTTCGACAGTCAAAAGTTAAGCGAGCTACACTGCACGGGAAGTGTCTCCGCCTGCAGGCAGGTAGTACGTATGTGTCCACTTTGAGAATTGGGAGGCCTTGGAGCTCAATTTGCTCCAGAATGTCAGTATCACATGTCTGGAAATCATGTTGAACAATGGTATGAGGCATAACTACAGTACCACAGCAAGAATAAAAAAAAATGTGTTTTCAAATTATGACAGGAATATCATCTATAGAGGTAAAAAGGGAAACATTGTGTGCGTGGCCAGCATTTTGGACCATGACAATGGGTGCACCACTCTTAGAGCATAAAGTGAAATATTTTCAACAACATGGCACAGCAGTGCCTTGCTGCTAATACAATCAGAAAGATAGTCAGTGGGAGATGCCAGTAACTGAGTGAAAAACTTAATCCATCACATACTTTGAAACATCGTGTGTGAGGGGAGTGAGTGTCGTGTTGATGTTTCTGGAAAGAGCGAGAGGTAATCGAAGCAAGTGTCATCTGTTAATGGTAGTGGTTGTTTTAGGTGTGGGACCGGAGGTGGTCCATCCTGAGATAAGCGGGCGATCTGAAAATTGTCGCACCGTAGAGGGAGAAGCCAGAAGCATGGTCAAGGATGTGCGGAGCTCAGATGTATCTTTCATTTTTCCAAAAAAGGAAAACAGTAAAAAAAAACAAAAAACTAAAAAAAAGTAGGGGGGAAACATAGAGGGGTAGCTCCTAGGAGGAATAAAAAGAGCCACAAATACCCTCCATGCCCAAGAGGACCTCGGACCTCAATGTGGCCAATAGTACAGATGCAGCATGGGACTTGTGCCATACTCTACCTTTCATGCCAGTAAACTGGAAATCCAGGATAGCAACCTCACATCCTCCGAGCCACCTTGGACAAAAGAGGGTGGTCGGAAATCCACCACAAGGCGTACCTCCTTCGGCTACCACCTCCCAGAATCCGACAGGTAGCCTTCATAGATTAACCAGTCACCCAAAAGGCATCAAAAGCCACTCCCCAGGAGAACAGAGAGGGATTAGGACATCCCCTGATGATCCAGATTCCACCACCAAGGATTCAACAGAATGGAAAGGACAACGATACCCATCCCCAAACCTAGGAGCTAGAATTCCTGAGGGGAAACAGACCCCAAAGGCCAAAAATAGGAAAGGGAGGAGAGGAGAGGGATGGGAAGGATGGGGTAGGGAAGGGGATATTGGGGGAGGAAGGTAATTAGGTTTAGTTGGAGGAAGAAGACTGAAGGGTCCAATTCCTCAGACCAAAAGCCTCTTCACTGTGCTAAGGAGTCCCCCCTTGAAAAGAAAGTATTGTCAAAAACATGCTAAACAAGCAGATTGTAAATGATATTGGTTGTTTGCAACTTGTTGCTAGTTCCTAAAAACAGATTAAGATAGCTACAAGGCTAAATATTTTTTTTTTAACACTCCATTTCCCACTGAAGCAGGGTGACCCAAAAAAAAAAAAAACTTTCATCATCACTCTTGTCAGAGGCATGCAACATATTTCCACCCTCCTTCGGAGTGCAGGCACTGTTCTTACCATGTCCAGAACTCAAATCCAGCTAAACGGTTTCAATGAATCCATTCATAAATGTTAATTTGCTCTCACTCCAACAGCACATCAAACCATAAAAACTACAGTGGACCCTCGATTTTCATACAGCTCCCAACTTGAACAATTATGTAGGTGTATTTTTGTAAGTGTATTTTTGGGGGTCTGAAACGGACTAATCTAATTTACATTTGTCCTTATGGAAACAAATTTGTTCGGTAACGGCGCTTGAACAGCATTCTGGAATGAATTATCGACAAAAACCGAAGTACCACCGTATTTGCCTCCACTTGCTCACGCACGCTGCTGGAGGCCTAAGGCCCTTGTATACAAAAGCTCCTTTACCCCTTCCCTCCAACCATTCCTAGGACGACCCCTACTACACATTCCTTCCATTACAGATTTATACGCCCTCCAAGTCATTCTATTTTACTACAGCCTCTCTAAATGTCCAACCCACCTCAACAGCCCCTCTTCAGCCCTCTGGATAATACTTTTAGTAACCCACACCTTTTTCTAATCTCCAAGCTATGGATTCTCTGCATAATATTTACACCACACAATGCCCTCAGACATGACATCTCCACTGCCTCCAACCTTCTCCTTGATGCAGCATTCACCACCCATATAAGAGTGCTACAACCACTATACTCTCATACATCCCTCTATTTGCTTCCATGGATAACATTCTGTCTCCACAGATGCTTCAATGTACCACTCACTCCTTTTTCCCCTCGTCAATTTGATGGTTCACCTTGTCTTCCATAGACCCATCTGCTAACAAGTTCACTCCCAAATATCAGAACACATTCACTTCCTCCATACTCCCTCCAATCTGATATCCAGTCTTTCATTACCTAAATTATTTGTTACTCATCATCATCTTGCTCTTTCCAATGTTCACTTTCAATTTCCTCCTTTTACATACCTTCCTAGATTTGTCCACCAACCTTTGCAACTTCTCAAGAATCTTCCAAAAGCATTTGTGTCATCAGCAAAAAGTAAATGACAACTCCCACTGTTAGATTCTTCATCTTCCAATCCCGCATGTCTCCCCAACATCCCTGCATTCCCTTCTTACAACCCCATCTATATTAAACAATCATGGTGACATCATGCATCCCTGTCTAAAGCATACTTTTACTGGAAAATAATCTCCTTCTCCCCTAATACTCTAACCTGAGCCTCAATATCCTCATAAAAACTCTTATCTGCTTTCAGTAACCTACCACCTACTGCATACGTACACTTTCAACATCTGCCACATTGCTTCCCTATTATTATAATCATAACTAAGCGCTAAACCCACAAGGGTCATACAGCACTGCATTGCTCCCCTATCATATGCCTTAAGAATAATAATAATAATAATGGAATAATGTGGAAATTAGGAGAAGGTGTGGAGTTACTAAAAGTATTTGTCAGAGGGCTGAAGAGGGGTTGAGGTGGTTTGGTCATTTAGAGAGAATGGATCAAAGTAAAATGACTTGGAGAGCGTATAAATCTGTAGGGAAAGGAAGGCGGGGTAGGGGTCGTCCTAGAAAAGGTTGGAGGGAGGGGGTAAAGGAGGTTTTGTGGGCAAGGGGCTTGGACTTCCAGCAAGCATGTGTGAGCGTGTTAGATAGGAGTGAATGGAGACGAATGGTTTTTGGGACCTGACGAGCTGTTGGAGTGTGAGCAGGGTAACATTTTGTGAAGGGATTCAGGGAAGCCAGTTAATTGATTTAGTTGGACTTGAGTCCTGGAAATGGGGAAAAAGTACAATGCCTGCACTTTAAAGGAGGAGTCTGGGATAGTGACAGCTGGGAGGGACTTATTCTCAGCTGTCGTATCTGAGCGCCTCTGCAAAGACAGTGATTATGTATGTGTGGTGAAAGTGTTGAATGATGATAAAAGTATTTTCTTTGGAGATTTTCTTTCTTTTTGGGTCACCCTGGCTCGGTGGGAGATGGCCGAATTGTTGAAAAAAATAATAATAATAATAATAATAAAGTTCCCTTGAAGCATTATGTAAGATGTGTGTCACAGCCTTATCTTATCTCCACTAATGAATCTGGTGACATTTGATGAGGGGTGAGCATAGTCTTATATTTTCTTATCAGTCCAGTAATTATAGTGATGACATTTGATGAGCTTACACTGCTTCGCTTTATTTGTTATGCAAACCTGTCTGTCTGT
Source organism: Cherax destructor (assembly GCA_009830355.1). Taxonomy (NCBI): domain Eukaryota; kingdom Metazoa; phylum Arthropoda; class Malacostraca; order Decapoda; family Parastacidae; genus Cherax; species Cherax destructor. The sequence continues at coordinate 4,088 of WNWK01018932.1, read as the reverse complement.
CTATATCTGTCTGCCTGTGTGTCGTCTCCTTTCTGTTTGCTTGTCTCAGAGAGTAGCTCATGAACCAACTGGTATTAAGCAGATCACAAGCACAGTATAACACTTTGTCTGGATATTTTGAGTTATCCTACGTAATTTACACTATGTATAATTGTATTTATGTATGTGTTCCTGTGAGATAGAGACAGCCAATCAGGTACCCAGCTGGCCAGCCTGCCGACATCACTTTCCACTTGTAAGGGGAGTGTTAATATGGCATGACATCATTGAATCCTTGGTGTTTGCCGCACTGTTTGCTCTAGCTGGCGCTCAATTTAACTGGTGGTCCCAGATTTTTTTTAATATGGCGCACACTGAGTGTTAAGACCCATTCTATGCTGACCAGACATCTCAGGCCAATCGTGCCAAATTTGGAGGCAGGAAAAATAAAACGTAAATATACGTTTGCGGCAGTAGCAGTACTAACGTATATATACGTTTGGACCGTTTAAGGGTTAATATAGAGTGCAAGATGAATAGAAAGGTTGGAGGTAGGTATCAAAGTGTGGTAGGTATGAAACCCCCGTCTGGCTACTTCACCCACACATTATACACTAGGCTTTTAAAGTGATCTACCTTTGAAGAGTTTCGAGAGTTTCTCTACTCTCTGAGCCCGGCCATGGGCCTGTAAAATGCATATACAGTACACTCATTACTTACCTTAAAATATTTGTAGTCTTAATGTAGAGTGAGAGGTGAGTAAACAAGATTAAATGAATAAACAAGAGAGATTGAGTGTAGGAAGTTTACGAGTTTTGTAAACAAACCAGTTGTTGTTGTTAGCAGTCCGGACACGAATGGTTTTTGTTCACTCGTCAAGCCGACTGAAAAAAACATCTCATATTTATGTTAATTTATGTTTATATGTCATGTAGCATGTTTATTATATAATTTTGAAAAAATATTAGATGGATTAAGCAAAATGTCTATATTAATGTTTTATACGACATTTATGTGCCTCAGGTCACAGACCGGGCCGCGGGGGCGTTGACCCCTGGAATTCTCTCCAGGTAGACTCTCCAGGTATAGCATCTTCAAGACTAACAACACGATCTTAGTGATTTTAGTGTGTTCCTGCACGCCAGCACAGGCGCAAGTTGTGGAGTTTAAAGCAGTTAAGTTCAGTGACAAAGTGCAGCAATTAAGCATAAGCCGCTCTGCCTATCTACTGCAAGGTATGTAAATGGTGTACGTACACCAGTTCATTTGTTCATTAAGCATAAGTCGCTCTGCCTATCTACTGCAAGGTATGTAAATGGTGTACGTACACCAGTTCATTTGTTCATTAAGCATAAGCCGCTCTGCCTATCTTCTGCAAGCTATGTAAATGGTGTACATACACCAGTTCATTTGTACATTATGGTTTTCTTATGAAAGAAGTGATCTAATGCAGTTTGCCGGTTGAGGGGGTCGGAGGGAGGGTAGTAGGGACGCGCGGGTGGCGGGAAACTTAAATATGATTTGGCGGCTGGGAATTCGCGAATGTTCGAAGCCCCCAAAAGTGGAAAACGTGAATGTTGAGGGAGACCTATGTACAGTGGACCCCCGAGTTTCGTAAAAACTTCACTCCTGAAGTCTGCTCAAGTGCCATTACCGAACGAATTTACTCCCTTAAGGAAAAATTTCACGTAGGTTAGTCTATTTCAGACCCCCAAAAATACACTTCCACAAGAACTTACAAAATTATACTTACATAATTGCACGATTTCCGGGGTATTCGTTAACCGAGGGTCCACTGTATGAGACTGATGAAGAAACCGAAGTACAGTGGACCCCCGAGTTTCGGCCATAATTCATTCCAGAAGTCTGTTCAAGTGCCATTACCGAACTAATTTGTTGCCATAAGGAATAATGTAAAGTAGGTTAGTCCGTTTCAGACCCCCAAAAATACACTTACAATATTACACTTACATAATTGTTCGAGTTTTGAGGTGGTCGAAACTCGGGGGTCCACTGTAGTTGGATGAGTTAGTTTAGTTTGGTGTAATTATGCTTGGGAGATGAAGTGAGTTTTAATTTTTAAATACATTAAAAATATTAATATTACTACAATCATAACTAAGCGCTAAACCCACAAGGGTCATACAGCACTAATTAAAAATTAAAATAATAATGAAGATGGAACCCTGTTACCAAACTATCACATTTTACAGAGTAGCCTGGTACACACTTGATACCTACCAGGTGCCTTTTCACAATTTGCTATATTTATGATAGAATTTATCTGTTTGTACCTATCTGGCTGGCTAAGAACTTTTTACTATATTATATTTATGACAATTGATGTATAGGATGGGGTCCACCTCTGGTACAAATTGTGGGACCCATAGCCTCGGAGAAGTGGATAAAAAGGCTTCATATAAAATATTAGATTTGTGTTACTTTGTATACAGGACTAGTTATCTGATGTATTCCCTAATGTTTAGACATTTTGTTGCATCCTTTTATGCTTGTGTAACAAGATTTTTTATGGATAACATTACAAGTATATACAAATATAAAAAGTAACACACACAAGGATAATGTTTTTTTTTAAACACTGAAATATATAAAGCAAAAAGTTTGTAAAATCTTTTAAGTATATTTCTGATTACTTTTGCTCCCACAATAGTAATGTGCACCATTCAGCATTCCACATCTTGGGTTTCACTCAGAAAAGTTTACAAAAAAAGTTTAATATATCAGATTTACACAAATAATCCTGCAAAGACAGTGATTATTTATGAGTGATGGTGAAATTATTATTATTATTGTAAAGGTAGAACGTTAAAAGTGAACATAGATAAGAGTAAGGTGATGAGGGTATCAAACGATTTAAATAAAGAAAAATTGGATATCACATTGGAGAGAGGTATTATGGAAGAAGTAAATGTTTTCAGATATTTGGGAGTTGATGTGTCAGCGGATGGGTTTATGAAGGATGAGGTTAACCATAGAATTGATGAAGGAAAAAAGGTGAGTGGTGCATTGAGGTATCTGTGGAGACAAAAAATGTTATCCATGGAGGCAAAGAAGGGAATGTACGAAAGTATAGTGGTACCAACACTCTTATATGGGTGTGAAGCATGGGTTGCAAATGCTGCAGCGAGGAGGAGGCTGAAGGCAGTGGAGATGTCCTGTTTAAGGGCAATGTGTGGTGTAAATATTATGCAGAAAATTCGGAATGTGGAAATTAGGAGAAGGTGTGGAGTTACTAAAAGTATTTGTCAGAGGGCTGAAGAGGGGTTGTTGAGGTGGTTTGGTCATTTAGAGACAATGGATCAAAGTAGAATGACTTGGAGAGCGTATAAATCTGTAGGGAAAGGAAGGCGAATGGTTTTTGGGACATGACGATCTGTTGGAGTGTGAGCAGGGTAACATTTTGTGAAGGGATTCAGGGAAACCAGTTAATTGATTTAGTTGGACTTGAGTCCTGGAAATGGGAAGTACAATGCCTGCACTTTAAAGGAGGGGTCTGAGATAGTGACAGCTGGGAGGGACTATTCTCAGCTGTCGTATCTGAGCTCCTCTGCAAAGACAGTGATTATGTATGAGTGTGGTGAAAGTGTTGAATGATGATGAAAGTATTTTCCTTTTGGGGATTTTCTTTCTTTTTGGGTCACCCTGCCTCGGTGGGAGACGGCCGACTTGTTGAGAAAAAAAAGAGAAGATTATAATCAAAAGAAGTGCTAAACCACAAGGGTTATACAGCGTGGCGGGGCAGGACAGGATGCAGGGAGAATGGATTGTAAGCGGGAGATGGATGATTAGTAGGGTATAGAGTGCAGCAGGACAGTGGGTAGTGCAGGGATAGAGGGTAACAAGAGATCGAGGTAGAAGGGACTGAGGGAGGTGCTAGAGGTATAATCTTCAGTTTGTGTAGTAAGTCAGTTTCTGTCAAAAAGTCAACGAGAGTCAGGATTAAAGGAGGGTCCATCAGCAAGAAGGGAAGGAAAAGAAAGGGCCGCAGAGCGAAGACGCCGTTGGAGGTCAATTCTGCGTGCTCGTTGATAAAGTTGACAGTCCAACAGAATATGTCTAACAGACACTGGAACGTGACAATGCTCACA
>WNWK01018931.1:0-38869 GCA_009830355.1 Cherax destructor | reverse complement strand
CCTCACTAAGGAATCATTCAAGACTCTGTATACCATATACGTCAGGCCCATACTGGAGTATGCAGCACCGGTTTGGAACCCACACCTGGTCAAGCACGTCAAGAAATTAGAGAAAGTGCAAAGATTTGCAACAAGACTAGTCCCAGAGCTAAGGGGATTGTCCTACGAAGAAAGGTTAAGGGAAATCGGCCTGACGACACTAGAGGACAGGAGGGTTAGGGGAGACATGATAACGACATATAAAATACTGCGAGGAATAGATAAGGTGGACAGAGACAAGATGTTCCAGAGAGGGGACACAGAAACAAGGGGTCATAATTGGAAGTTGAAGACTCCTATGAGTCAAAGGGATGTTAGGAAGTATTTCTTCAGTCATAGAGTTGTCAGGAAGTGGAATAGCTTAGAAAGCGACATAGTGGAGGCAGGAACCATACATAGTTTTAAGACTAGGTTTGATAAAGCTCATGGAGCAGGGAGAGAGAGGACCTAGTAGCAATCAGTGAAGAGGCGGGGCCAGGAGCTATGACTCGACCCCTGCAACCACAAATAGGTGAGTACACACACACACGTGTCAATGCTTTATTTACAGGGAGCAAAGTCAGGGTATTTTTCCAGAATGGTCTGTAATATACCACTGTGGATAAAATACTTTGACATATCTTGAACATTTCTGAATGAGTAGTCTCTGAATTCATTAATTTTATCGCACTCCAGTACATAATGACGCAGGGTGTGACAATAATCCAACTGGCAAAGTTTACATCTTGTTTGGTCTACATCTGGTGGTGGTGATTTAACCTGCCAAAGATACTTGTAACCCAGCCGGAGGCGGGCGGTAGTGACATCCAAGAGTCTGCTTATTTTGTTGGATGCACCATAGACATGTGGCTCCTCCTGCATGATAGAATGATGATAGATGGACTGACTGGTGTCAAACTCCCTGAGTCTTAAGTCAATAAAATTCAGTTGAAGTTCTTTTCGTATTATTGTTCTCAAACTGCTAACTGACAAGCCAAGATTGTAATCTATCCCCTCTTTGAAAGCATAAAACTTAGCCAATTTATCAGTTCTATCATGCATCTGAAGACCAATGTGAGATGGAATCCACAGCAGACAAAGCAAATGCGACAGTAATTATGGACAAGGTAGATTACAGGGGAAAAATAACATATTATTAGAAGACATGAATGTGGTGAATGACATTATTATTATTATAATCAAATAGAAGCGCTAAACCACAGGGTAGAATGACAGCTTTAAGGAAGAACATAAGAATAAAGGTATCCCGTGGCTTTATAAGCAACACTCTCGCCTTACATACTGAGTGACCATGGTTCGATCCTCGGCAAGGGTGGAAACATTGGGCGTATTTCATTAAACCTGTTGTTCCGTTTACCTAGCAAGCAAGTAGGTACCTGGGTGTTAGTCGACTGGTGTGGGTGGCATCCTGGGAGACAAGACCGAGGACCACAATGGAAATAAGACATCCAGTCCCTCGATGACACACTGCCTAACCCACTGGGGTTAAAAATCCGAGCAAAATCTTAAGGAATTCTACAGTAGGCCTATTGACTTAGGTCTAACTCACATCCGCTCACACTAACTTACACTCAGGTTTACACGTCCAACCTATATTTAAAGCTACCCAAGTTCTGCCATCAATGATGCTATTTGAGTGTCTGTTCCACTCATCTACAACTCTATGGCCAAATCAGTAGTTCCATATATCCTCAAGTCACATTAACAATGGTCCAGAATGAACTGAAACGTCGTCATAAGGTACCTCTCCGAAGTTCAGAGAGAGAGAGAGAAAGAAAAAGAGAGAGAGAAAGAAAGAAAGAAAGAAAGAAAGAAAGAAAGAAAGAAAGAGAGAAAGAAAGAAAGAGAAAGAGAGAGTTTAGATGGACATTTCTTGGACTATAAGAAGGCATTTAATATTGTACCCTCACAGGAGACGAGCAAAAACTTGTTCTGGTGGCAGAAATAAGAGGGAAGGTATTCTGGTGGATCAAAGAGTACCTCTGGGAAGGTACTCTGATGGATCAGAGTACCTCAGGGAAGGTACTCTGGTGGCTGAAGGAGTACCTCAGGAAAGGTACTCTGGTGGATCAAGGAGTACCTCAGGGAAGGTACTCTGGTGAATCAGAGTACCTCAGGGAAGGTACTCTGGTGGATCAAAGAGTACCTCAGGGAAGGTACTCTGGTGGATCAAAGAGTACCTCAGGAAAGGTACTCTGGTGGATCAAAGAGTACCTCGGGGAGGGAAACAACGAGTGTTTGTCATGGAAGAGACGTCAGAATGGGGAAGAGTAACATGCGGGGTACCACAAGGATCGGTATAGGTCCAGTACTGTTTCTGGTGTATGTGAACGACATACCAGATGGAACCGAGTCAGATGTATCCCTGTTTGCTGATGTTGTTAAAAGTGATGAAGAGAATACAAACAGATGAGGATGGGGAAAGGCTGCTAATAGATCTGGACACACCAAGAGTGGTCAGATAACTGGCTGCTTGAAGTCAACCCCAGCAAATGCAAAGTCATGAAGATCGGGGAAGGTGAGAGAAGACTGGACACAGAGTATAGAGGCTGCGTACCTCACTCAAAGCGGTGAATATAGTGGCTGGTATATCGCCAGAAGCTCTCATCAACCTCTGTAACCAATGTTCATCTAGCAATAATAATCTTCAGGAATCTCAACAAGAGTCAATGCAGGTGCTTCATACAACATATATCAGACCCATCTTAGAGTGCACAGCACCAGTATGGAACCCATACCTGAGGAAGCAAGTTAAGAAACTGGAGAGAGTGTAGAAGTATGCAACAAGACTAGTCCCTGAGCCAAGAACTATGAGGAAAGACTAAATAAACTGAACCTTACGACCATGGAGGATAGAAGGACCAGGGGAGACATGAAAACAACATACAAAATACTGAGAGGAATTGATAGGGTAGACAGTGACAGGCTGTGTGAGCACAGCTGGAAGTCAAAACACAGGTAAACCACAGGGATGTCAGGAAGTATTTTTTTCAGCCTCAGAGTGGTCAGGAAGCGAAATAACCTCAATGAAGAAGTGATGGAGACAGTCCATAAATAGTTGTAAGACTAGGTATGACAGAGCCCACTAGGCTAGTAGAGAGTGAATCTGACAAGTTGAGAGGCAAGGCAAGGAGCTGGGTCTCGACCCCTGCAACTACATATAGGTAGGTACACATAAATGAGTACTCTCTCTTTCACTGTTTTAACACTTATCATGTTCATCATACTATCATGCACAAGTGTTACACCATCATGCAATATTCAACCTTAATATCAACCTTTACAATAAAAAAGAAATCATTCACCCACCCAGCTGCCCTCATTTGAATATATATTGCCCTCTGGGGCTACAAACTTTCCAAAAAAGTTGTTTCTAGGGGGAAGAATATAACTAAATAAATATTATTTTATAATCAAAAGAAGCGCTAAACCATAGGGGTCATACAGCGCTGTAATGACTAAATAAATAAAACCAATTTTGTTTCGACCTTTTTCATTTTTTTTTTTTGCTGTCCGGCAATAAATTTTACAATGCAAAAAAAAAAAAAATGTATATGACGAGGATCCCTTCAAAGGATGATTAGTAAGGGTTCTTCCTCGTCCTTGGATCAAGCTTGTTTGTTGTCTTCCCCTCCAGGTGTTATATAGGACGCCCTCCTAAGGGTCTAGTGCTTTCCCCATGGCATACACAATGATACTATGTTATAATTTGCTAAGGATCAATTTCTTTTTAGAGTTACTTGAAGTGATTTATACAGTCAGCTCTTTTATAAAGCTCCTCCATATACAGTCACCTCTCTTATAAAGCTCCTCTATATACAGTCAGCTCTCTTATAAAGCTCCTCTATATACAATCTGGTTTCTTATAAAGCTCTTCTATACACAATCTGGTCTCTTATAAAGCTCCTCTATATACAATCTGGTCTCTTATAAAGCTCTTCTATTTACAGTCTGGACTCTTATAAAGCTCTTCCATTTAGTTCAGCTTTTTGTCAATGGTCTGTTCAGTTGAAAATGAAAATGTTTATTTCCTTGCAAAGCTTACAATGTGTGGTTTACATATTATAAAATACAGTGGACCCCCGGTTTACATAATTAATTCGTTCCAGAATGCTGTTCAAGTGCCGTTACCAAACGAATTTGTTCCCATAAGGAATAATGTAAATTAGATTAGTCCTTTTAGACACCCAAAAACACACTTACAAAAGCACTTACAAAAATACACTTACATAATTGTTAGAGTTTGGAGCAGTACGTAAACCGGGGGTCCACTGTATTAATTACAAGGAAGGCCTCTAGCATGCCTAGGCATTTCGGGCAGACTAATCCTAGTTCTTACTCTGTATTGACACAGATTATAGAGCAGTACATTTTAATATGCCTTATTGCATTCTAGGTAACTGAAGTGATTAATTAGATTTATAATAATGAGGTAATACAAAAACAGTTAGTAAATTTAGTAATGGGAATGGTTAGTCTTGGAATGATACACTGTTTCTATTAAAGCTCACCATGTTCTTTCTCAATCACATATAGCTCAATAAGAGAGCTAGCTACCTCTATATACAGGACCTTATAAGAGAAGTGGCTTTACATAAAAGTGCTTTGTAAAAGATGTTGTTTGATATTTTTATTATGCACCCCATACCCATCCTGTGGGCGGTAGTCAAAAGACTACAGAGGTACTTAATGGGTCCAGGGACTGGACCTCAAAGTTTAATAGCTGAGCAAGTTACAAAGGTAATGAACTCAGATGGATCTGGTCACAGTCATGACAAGTTACAAAGGTATTTGCAGATTACAGAGGTATATAAAGGGTCCAGGGACTGGGCCCCAAAGTTTTGATAGCTGAACAAGGTACAAAGGTAAAGAATTCACTAGTTACAAGGTAATGAATCATGTAAGTAAGTAAATTTACTTACGTCTATACATGGTTACAATCATTAACAAATTATAAAGCAATGAGCAATCTAAGAGCTGACTGTATATAGAGTAACTTTATAAGAGATGACTGTACATAGAAGTGCTTTATAAAAGAGCTGACTCTACAGACACCTAAAGTCAGTACCTGACCAACTGGGCTGTGGTTCGTACGTCAGTTCGCGTGCGGCCAGCAGTAACAGCCTGGTTGATCAGATCCCAATCCACCATGAGGCCTGGTCTCAGACTGAGCCACGGGGGCATTGACCCCCGAAACCCTCTTCAGGTGATCTCCAGGTAAACAGGAGGGCCCCACTTTACAGCACTTTGCTTTACGACATTTCGCTAGTGCAGCAGTTTTCATTTATACCCATTCTTCATTTATTCAAGGCTTCCTACAATAAATATATTCATCACTCACTATAAGCTAAGGATGAAAATATTTTAAGGTAAGTAATGTATGTGTATACTGTACAGTGGACCCTCGCTATTCGAACACTCCAAAATTCACCCTCATTCCAGAATGCTGTTCAAGTGCTGTTACCAAACGAATTTATTCCCATAAGGAATGATGTAATTAGATTAGTCCATTTCAGACCCCCAAAAATACACTTATAAAAGCACTTACAATAATAAACTTACATAAAAGGGTGAGTTGTGAAGTGTTCGAATAGCAAGGGTCCACTGTATATGCATTTTTTAGGCCTAGCTCTATTGTTCATTTAATATATGATAGTGCAAATATGTTATCAGGCTTTTGTATGTATTTGAAAGTGAAAAAAAAAGGGTTATGTTTCACTTTACAGCAGTAGCCTGGAACCTAACCTGCTGAATAAGTGCCTCCTGGAAGCACGTTATAAGAAAATTGACTGTGTGTAGCTTTATAACAGAGCTGACTGTATATTTCCCTTTCACTAAAACTGTGATTTACTTTCCAGATGACGCGCTACAAACAGCAAACCGATGTAGATGATGATACTAGTTCTGTTGGTTCAGCTCGCACTGAAGAACTCCCCACCGGCACTACCATCGTTCATTACCACATGGTAAACACTTCGTAATGAGTCCATAATAGAGGAGGGAAAATGTCATAATTCTGTGGCTGATTCACCAAAACAAAAACAAAAAACAAAAAAAACGTGCTTAGAAGAGGAACCTCATGATGACATTTTGGTTTCTCCTAGACCATCGTCATGTCACAAGTCAAAGCTTGTCACTTGACAGTGGTTCAGGATGGAGTGAAATGTCATGAAAAGGTTTCTCTCCTCAGTCAGAAATCATTACAACAGTGGCTGAAAGGTGTGGCATAACCAGAGGCTTTTCATCTAATATTATAAAAATTATGTATCATATGAAAACATTATTATTAATATTATTATTATTATTTTTAACTCTCAAGGAACATGCAGTGCATGGGGGAGGAATGGGATTTTTAATAGTATATTACAGTTGAACCCCATTACTACATTCCTTGGATTCAGGTTTTTTCTTAGTCCCCATTCTCTTTTTATTTTTAACCAGGGTAACCCTGTTTGTGAACTTCCATGAACCTATACTGTATTAGGTTCATGGATCACCTCTATTATGTTCATGGGGAATCTATTCATTATTATATTCATGGGAACCTATATTATATTCATGGGATGTACCAAGCCTCTAGTTGTTACACAGCACCTTCACCTTGGGAATGGGAGGTAATTAGGTTCAATCCCATGGCTAAAGCGAGAGCTTTAGCCATCAGGCCACCGGGGCACCCAGCATAGTCATTCAGGCTGTTGCTGCTTGTAGCTTGAAGTCTGATGTACATAACATAGTATATCCAAGATAGGTTACTATGTACTTGAAACTTACATTATAATATTCTCTAATCTATCCTTACCTAACCTATGCAATTTGTGCCTGGAGATCTACAACAGTAAATCACCTAAAGTCAATAATAACTCAACAAAAAGTGACTATGAATGATCACCAGGCTAGTACACTTCCCCCACTCTTCAAAAGCTTAAACTTACCTAATATACATAAAATTCATTCATATTTCTGTGTATACTACATATACAGGACAGTCAGTTGTAATATTAATCCTGCATTGGAACTTTTTCTCGATAGTTGCAATATAACTCATAGGCATAATACTAGACACAAAAAATCTCTATGATATTCTCTGTGTCCAACTCGACCTGTGTAAAAACTCAGTGCACATAAAAAAAATAATAAAATCTGGTACTCCTTGCTTGAAGATTCCAGATGTTCCCTAACAGCCAACCACTTCAAAATTACATTTAAAAACTCCTACTTAATAGCCCATGACTAGTTCTTAAGTAGTCTTTAAGTATTAGTATTAGTCTGCCCATAATGCACCACATGCTAGTGGCTTTATTTTATGTCTAACAGTATTTTATTACATGTAAACTACATTTATAATAATAATAATAATAATAATAATATAATAATATTTTTATTTGGACATGATACAAAGAATTACATTTGGTTATTGAGATTACATGAGGTGTACATGCCAAAAGCCCCTAGTATGCAGGGCATTTTGGGCAGACTTAAAATTAACTTAAAACTAAATTGTAAGAATTTTTGTAGATAGTATACAATGAGTAAAGGTGAGTATTTAAGCTATGAAATTTGAACTTAGTTTTGTACTTTTGTCTTCATTATAAAATTAATTAAATCAGATTAAAAAAATTAAAGCAATAATAATAATAAAATAATAAAAAGTTATGGTTGATAATTTATAAAATAAGTAAAGTTGCATATCTAAGTTTTAAAGTTTGAATATAAGTTGAACATATCAATTAATTGTAGCAATTTATTGCAGCAATGCAACTAATTGAGTGAGATAACAATTTAAAACAATTAATTGCATTGCAGTTAGTTTACGTGGTCATTATAATATAAGTGTTGTGGGAATAATTAGCTAAATAAGTATTATTCATAACAGGTTTTACATTCATTCATTCATACATTACATTGACTTTAAAGTCAGGTTTTACGTTAAGTGATTATTCTACTTTGCTGGGAATGGTTGATATGGAGCAATTAGCTTTGGGTGAGAAGGTGGTTTTTTAGCATCGTTTTGAATTGGGGTACAGGTAGGGTTTCTTTGGCAATGACAGGTAATGAATTCCAAATTTTCGTGCCTTTTATGTGCATTGAGTTTTTACATAGTGTTAGGTGGACACGGGGAACATCGAGGAGTGATCTGTGTCTAGTGTTATGGTCATGTGTCCTGTTAAAATTAGTAAGGAGAAGTTTGAGTGGTGGGTTAATATCTGCATAGAGTGTTCTATGTATGTAATAGGCACAGTAAAAAGTATGGATGTCTTGTATGGTGAGTAAGTTTAGGTTTTTGAATATTGGTGGAGTATGTTGCCTGGAGTGAGAATTTGTTATCATTCTAACTGCTGCCTTTTGTTGTGTTATTAGTGGTCTGAGATGAGTTATTGATGTAGAGCCCGATTCCATAGGTGAGGTAGGGGTAAATGAGTGAGTGATATAGGGTAAGGAGAGCTGGTTGTGGAACATAGTATCGTATCTTGGATAGTATTCCCACGGTCTTTGAGACTTTCTTGGAGATTTGTTGTATGTGTGTCTGAAATTTGAGGCCACTGTCAAGATGTATTCCTAAGAATTTTCCCTCTGTGAGTTTTGCGATAGGGGACCCGTTTATCATTATGTTAAGTGGTGCATTTGCAGCTCTGTTCCCAAACTGGATAAAATAGGTTTTATCAATATTGAGAGTAAGTTTGTTGGTCATCATCCAGGTAGATATTTTCTGCAATTCAGTATTTGCAGTGTTGGCTAGTGTGTCTGGGCTTGGGTGAGAGATAACGTATGTAGTGTCATCTGCAAAAAGTATGGGTTTGAGTAGTTGAGATGCATTTGGTAGGTCGTTAATGTAAATGAGAAAGAGTAGTGGGCCAAGAACACTTCCCTGTGGGACACCTACGGTAATAGTTTGCGCGGTGGAGCTATCTCCATTTGTGTACACATATTGGTTTCTGTTGCTAAGGTATGATCTTAGGTAGTTTAAGGAGTGTCCTCTTATACCATAGTGCGATAATTTTAAGTGTAACAGACCATGGTCAACTGTATCAAAAGCTTTACGTAAATCAATGAAGATTCCCACTGGGATTTCTTTTTTCTCAAGGGCGGTGTAAATTATTTCTAACGTGTATAATGGCATCATTTGTATTTTTATTAGGCCTGAATCCAAATTGACAGTGGTTGAGTACGTTGTTGGAGGTGAGGTAGGAATATATTTGTCTATGAATTAATTTTTCAAAGATTTTGGAGAGAAGGGGTAAGTTAGATATCGGCCTGTAGTTATTCAGGTCTGCTTGATCTCCTCCCTTATGTATTGGAGTGACCCTCGCTATTTTGAGTATTGATGGGAAGGTAGAGGATTCAATGGATTTGTTAAAAAGTGTTGCAATAATTGGTGAGAGAACTTGAGAGGCTTTTTTGTATATATAAGGTGGTAAGTTATTTAGGTCACCTGCTTTGTTTTTTAATTTCATTGCAGATTACATGGGTATCGGAAGTTACAATGTAAATTGAGTGCAAGGAGAGCCACTGACATGCCATGGCATAAGGGGCAGCTTATTCTAGTCCTTAAAAACTATGTACTTAATATTAGAGAAATTTATTGAGTTTATTCTAGTTAAAAATTATTTTCAAAATTACAATATGATGAAATTTTACTGTTTAAATTATTATATAATGATATTAGATCTTAGATTGTTACAGGTGTTAAGATTCTTGAATGATAATATGGAATTGAGATTATCTTAAGGAAAATAACATTGAGCATTTTTGACATTAACTTATAATATGAGTAGGGGGTAACATAATAGTAACATATTATTAAAAATTGAGATTATCGTATAGGAAAGTAACAATGAGCATTTTTCAAAGTAGTTTATAGCATGATCATTTAGGTTTGGGTGAGTAGGTGGTTTTGAGTTGAGTCTTAAATTGATTTTCAGACAAGATTATCTTAAAATTTACTGGTAATGAATTCCAGATTCTGGGGCCCTTTATGTGCATAGAATTTTTACATAGGTTGATATGAACACGGGGTATATCAAAAAGTGATCTGTGTCGTGTGTTGTGGTCATGGGTCCTATTAAAGTTGGTGAGGAGAGTTTTGAGCAGAGGGTTTATATTAGAGTGTAAAGTTTTATATATGTAGTAGGCACAAGAGTAAGTATGAATGTTCTTTACGGTGAGTAGTTTGAGACTTTTGAATATTGGTGGAGTATGCTGTCTAGAGTGGGAATTTGTTATCATTCTGACTGCGGCCTTTTGTTGTGTTATGAGTGGTCTAAGGTGATTTAACGTTGTTGATCCCCATGCACAGATTCCATAGGTGAGATACGGGTAGATAAGTGAATGATATAGTGCAAGGAGAGCTGATTGAGGTACATAATAGCGTATCTTTGATAATATGCCTACTGTCTTCGAGATTTTCTTGGAAATTTGTTGTATATGTGTTTGGAATTTAAGGCTACTGTCAAGGTGGATTCCTAGGAATTTTCCCTCTGTGAGTCTTGTGATGGGTGTACCATTAAGTGTTATGTTAAGTGGAACATTTGTGGCTTTGCTTCCAAACTGTATGAAGTAGGTCTTGTCAGTATTGAGAGTAAGCTTGTTAGTCGTCATCCATGTTGATATTTTCTGTAATTCGGCATTAACAGTGTTGGCCAGTATAACTGGATTTGGGTGAGAGAAGACATATGTTGTGTCATCTGCAAATAAAATGGGTTTGAGTAGTTGTGATGCATTCGGTAGGTCATTTATGTAAATGAGGAATAGGAGTGGCCCCAGGACACTTCCTTGAGGGACTCCGACTGTAATTGGTTGTGTGGAAGAGTTCGCTCCATTTGTGTACACGTATTGGCTTCTGTTGGTGAGGTATGATTTTAGGTAGTTGAGTGGGTGCCCCCTTATACCATAGTGTGCTAATTTTGTGAGCAGTAAATCATGGTCGACTGTATCAAAAACTTCTATTGGGTTGGTTGGGGCTAGGAATAGTGTGTTCGGATAGGTGCCAGTGAGATAGTCGTTAGGTGGAGTATTAGAACTTGGGATTTTGCTTGCCAGCTTTTTACCTATGGTGGAGAAGAAATCATTGAGTTTGTTTGCTGTTTCAATAGGTGGGAGTAGGGGTTCATCTGGTTTTGTTAGTTTGATTGTTCTGTTTGTGGATATCTTTTTTGTTCCTAGAATTTCAGATAGGGTTTTCCAGGTCTTTTTTATATCACCTTTTAAGTTATGTAATCTGTTCTCATAGTACAGTTTTTTTGACCTTCTTATCAGACTCGTTAGGTTTGATGAGTAGCGTTTTGTTTGTTCTCTTGATATTTGTCCTATTCTGTACTGTTTTTCATATAGTTGCTTTATATTAATGGACTTGAGTATGCTGGGGGTTAGCCAGGGACTATTTAATCTTTTAGTTGTGATTTGTTTAGTTTTTTAGGGCAGTGCTTATTATAGAGGTATTGGGTCTTTTTAAGAAAATTATTAATACATAAGTCAGTATCTGGGAAGTTGTCTATTTCTGTTTGCCAGTCAATGTTTGTCATAGCTGTTATAAAGCTATTTATAGCTGTCTCATTATGTAGTCTGAAGGTAACTTTAGTAGTCTCTAGTGGTAATTTTCCGAGATTTGTTATGAGAAAGGTCGGGTAGTGGTCAGTGGTATTGTCTGTGATTATGCCTGATTTTAATGGGGATATGGTGTTAGTCCAGATATGGTCTAATAGAGAGGCACAGGTCTCAGAGATTCTCGTAGGTTTTGTTATTGTCGGGAGCAGCAAGCAGTTGCTCATAGTGTTTGTGAATTCAGTTATTAGTGGGTCCTGATCTTGTAGGAGGTTTATATTGAAGTCGCCTGTGAGGATTAAGTGGTATTTGTTCATGTGTGCATCAGTAATCATACTTCCTAATTTTTCACTAAATTGCTGAATGTTTGACTGTGGTAATCTATAGATGTTTATAACTGTGAGAGGTTTTTGTAGATATTTGGATTTAAATTTAGCTATTATATATTCTCCATGTTCATCTCTTGTGCAAGTATTGTTAATACATTCAAGCTGGTCTGAGTAGAACATAGCTGTGCCACCTCCTTGTTGGTCTGGCCGACAATTGTGTATGGCTGTGTAACCAGGAATGGCATAGATATCTATAGTATGAGGCTTTAACCATGTTTCAGTGAGAGCAATGATGGACATACTGGCCTGAAGTGAGTTTAATAATGCAGTGAGGTCATCAAAATGTTTGCTTAAAGATCTGACATTGTAATTAAAGATAGTTATGTTATTGTTGGATTTGAGTAGTGTTTTAGCCTGTTCTGCTGTGTAGTAATGACAATTGTTGTTAGGTTCATGTAAGTCATTTAATAGAAGGTTAATTTCAGGATCAATGTTTGGAATCATAAGATTTAGTGTGATTCTATAATTAAACTTAAAATTAGAACAACACAAGTAGACCTAAGAATAGGACAATGCAAAAGGATTTCTTGGCACGTGAGTTAGTACGTTGAATATGATTACAAAAATGAAAAGAATAAGCTAAGGTAGTCAATTTACAGCTAGTAAGAATCTAAAACTATAGCACCTGAGTTAGCACCTGAGTAAGTTAATTAATTAAACAAAAGTTTATATATGAGTGTGATTCTAAAAAGATTAAGAACAATGAATAATGCTAGACTTAAAGATATGATATCTGATCAATTGATTTTTCTAGCTAATTGGATACTGTATACAGTAGGACCCCATATCTGCAAGTCTGGTACCCGTTGTTTTAGTTATAAGCGGTTTACTGTGGCCCAAAAATAACCCTTAATTTTACTTAATAATGGCCTCAAAGTGCAAAATTAGTGATGGTGGAATTTCTTCTAGAATAAAGAATAAAGATTTTATTTCTTTGCAAAGGTTACAATGTGTAATTAATTAAGTACAAAGAAAACCACTATCATGCCAGGGCATTTCAGGCAGACTAATCCTAGTACGTATGTACATAATAACTACCTAAGTCTAAACAAGATAAGTGTGGTTAACTTTTTAATAAATCTTAATTAAGCCTAAGAGAAGCCGTGATGTGCTTCCCATCATTGAAAAAGTGATAATTTTCCACTTATTGTGTGTAATTTATCAATTAAACTTCATAATAAGTATGTAAACAAAAGACAATTTATATATAAGGTTTGCTACTATCCATGGTTTTGGTATCTGCAGCAGGTCCTTTGAACATATTCCCTGCAGATATGGGGATCCTACTGTACTGCAGAAAAGAAATAAATTTATTATTATTATACTGTTAAAAAACACCTCCTTACCTTAATGTGATCCTCACAACAATTATTATGTAACTAGCTGCATTCCTTTTGTAATTTTTATTAGAATGCTGCAGGTAATCTTTCAGTGCATTAATGATTATTGTGTCTCTGTCAGGGGTCACACTGGTGGCGGTCTCGCACATCCCTGGAGAAGGCACTGCTGGTGGGCTGGCTGCTACTGCTGGTGGTGGTGACAGTACTGGTGGCTATGCTACATGTACAAACCAGGTTCAAGCCAACTTTACACATGCTTCTCCCTCACACATTTAACCCAAGTTAGTGGGTAGAGAATACCTTTTATACACTTTTATACATTTATGTTATAACTTATTTTTTTTTGTAGTCACTTTGCAATATATTCAGTAACTGGTAATGAAGAACTACTAGTGAGTCATCACAGCACCTCTGATCCTGCACTTTCACTCTAAATTCCTAACTCATAACCTAGATGCTCTTGACAACCTAGATGCTCCTGACAACCTAGATGCTCCTGACACTCTAGATGCTCCTGACAACCTAGATGCTCCTGACAACTTAGATGCTCTTGACAACCTAGATGTTCTTAACAACCTAGATGCTCTTGACAACCTAGATGCTCTTGACAACCTAGATGCTCTTGACAACCTAGATGCTCTTGACAACCTAGATGCTCTTGACAACTTAGATGCTCTTGACAACCTAGATGCTCTTGACTGATCACTTGGTGGTCAGTCTGGTGATGCTGTTAATCTATATAAGTCACTACTTTACTGTTCTGAGGAAAATGGGTATTAATTTTAACTAACATTTGCTTTAAAAAAATCACTTTTTTATTACTGCATCACTTAATACTTATTTTTTCTTTATTCCATAGGTGCTGGTGATGTATGTTTAACTCCAGAATGTGTCATGCTCTCTGGGTCTGTGCTCAACAGCATGGATTCTACAGCAGATCCCTGTGTTAATTTTTATGACTATGCGTGTGGAGGATGGGTGAACAAGAATCCCATTCCTGAAGGCAAGCCAATATGGGGCACTCTCAATAAACTGGCCTCAGACAACCAAGTAATCATGCATAATGTTCTGGGTATGTCACCTTCTCGGTTTTTGTATGCTTTTTGGTGTAAAGTTCGTAAACTCAGCTGTTTCTGGGAGGAAATGAGGCGTGAGGGAAGTGGATGGTGATTGTGGGAGATAGGGAGAAGATAGGAGGAGTGCAGCAGACACCAGGACGACACTCGGAGGAATAAAGGAAAACAAATAAATGTGAGAGGGGGGAAATATAGGGAAAATATTAGGTGAGAAGGATATGAAGACAAAAACGGAGAAAGGATACGATTTTTTCCCCATATTCTCTGGAAATTTTCTAAATTCTCTGGAAATTTTCTAAATTCTCTGGAAATTTGGCCAACTTCCTCAGTGATTTTCACTAGACATAAGGGAAAAACTCTACTGTGGGAAGTACAGTGCCTGTGCTCTGAAGGAGGGGTGTTGATATATTGCAGTTTTTTAACTCTAGTGTAGGTATGCCTCTGGCAAGACAGTGATGGAATGAATGATGATGAAAGTGTTTCTACTTTTTTGGGTCACCTGCCTCGGTGGGAAATGGCCGATGTGTTAAAAAAAAAGAAAAAACAGAAGCCTATAATGTAACCAGAATCTCTTATGGTATTATCAGGTATGATAAATCCAGGAATCTCTTATAATTCTTTACTGTTTAATTTAGGTAAATTTGTCTTATTTTTCTGTCATTAATTTTTAAACAGTATTTACTAAGTACAGTGATACTTGTGAGTTCATTACCTTTGTAACTTGCTCAGCTATCAAAACTTTGGGGTCCAGTCCCTGGACCCATTATGTACCTCTGTAATCTTTTGACTACCGCCCACAGGATGGGTATTGGGTGCATAATAAAGATATCAAACTAACTACCTCTACTTACAAGCAGCTCCCAACTCGAACAATTATGTAAGTGTATTTTTGTAGGTGCTTTTGTAAGTGTATTTTTGGGGGTCTGAAATGGATTAATCTAATTTTCATTATTTCTTATGGGAAAAAATTCTTTCGGTATCGGCAATTGAATAGCCGTCTGGAACGAATTTTGCTCGTAAGTAGAGGTACCACTGTATTAGGATTAGTTTGCCCGAAATGCCCTGGCATGATAGTGGCTTTCTTTGTACTTAGCAAACCAAAATTGTAATTGCACATTGTAACCTTTACAAAGAAATAAACCTTTATCCTTTTTATTATTTCTGAGTGATGGATGACTATTTTGGATATTTTAGTAATATAATTGTGTCTGGGAATGCAGATGTCCTTACTTCTGTATAATATTCACAAGAGTGTTTCAGCTAATTTGCACCAAATTTGGTAGAGTGTACACATGCCTGACCAGCCACTATACTGTATCAGCGTGGCTGAATTTTATAACCTAGCAAATTTCATAACTAGTGGATCAGATGGCTTGAGCTGCTTGTGGACATTTACTCTGTGTAATTTTCCTACCATAGCTGAGTTTGTAGGCACTGAGTAGTCCCACCTCTTAACTTATAGATGATTAATATGGCTGTAGTTTCTAGAGGAAGTATAATTAGTAAAACTAATCAAATGTATAAATGGTACAGGATCGTCACAGATGCCCACAGACTGACACACCAGTAAAAGCACTACTAAAGGGTATACATAAAAAAAATATGAATTTTTTACATTCTCAAAAATGAATACAAAAAATAGAGCACTCCTGCATCTACCCTCCCAGTGAAAATAAAACATTTTATTGATGTAAAGAATGAAAACAGATTCAAATATAAAAACAAACATAAAAGCAATTCCTGTGTATGCAGAAAATTATTGAAATTGAACATTAGACATTACTGATTAATCTGCAATTATGAACAGCTTGGAAATATGTAATTGTTTGATAGACTGCAAAACAAAAATTTACACTAATGAAGTTTTTCTTTCTCCAAATTGGTATGGTTTTATTTTCTCCATTTTGTCTGAATCTGCAGAGTCTCTGAGGCAATTTGCCTCCCCCCCTTTTCTGCTTCTTCAGCCCCCATAGCCTGTATGCTTATGTTTATGGCAAAATAATTTTGTATTAGTAGCTGAGAATAGGACCTGCATAGCATGAATCAGTAGGCCTATTACAGTGCTCATTTGATCTTATTTACAGAAGTGATGGTTTAGCAAAGAGTTGTGTATAAAATGGCACTGGTCAGGAAGAGTAGGGCTTACCTAGTATTTCTTCCTTAAAAAACAAAATAAAGTTTTATTGTCACAAGATAAATCATACAAGTTTAAAAGATCAGATGACATTTGATAGTAACTATGGTAAGCCAGTATTTAATGAGATTTTTTAACACACTGGCTGTCTCCCATCGAGGCAAGGTGACCCAAAAAAGAAGAAATGAAAGTTTTCCTTCTTTTTACATTTAGTAATTTATACAGAAGAAAAGGTTACTAGCCCCTTGCTCCTGGCATTTTAGTTGCCTCTTACAACACACATGGCTTATGGAGGAAGAATTCTTCTCCACTTCTTCATGGAGTATTTAATGAGATATGGTTAAAAGTCAAGTGGTGCTGGGCTTGGTTATAATAATAATAATAATAATAATAATAATAATAATAATAATAATAATAATAATAATATAATAATAATAATAATAATAATAATAATAGTTTATTTAGACATGATACAATGTTGTTATTTAGACATGATACATAGTTAGGTATAAATGAGGTGTACATGCCTTGCTTGCATATGGATTAATTTGTACTGCATATGGATTAATTTGTACTGCATATAGCAAATTACTGGTAGTATAAGGGTCATCACATATAAGTGAATTCTAATGAAGTGAAACTGCATAGAAAACAAAAAAGTCGCAATACCATGACTGGAACAATACACGAATAAACCTGCACATAGTAGCAAGAAACTTATGACTATGTTTCGGTCCAACTTGGACCTTTGTGATCGTAACTGGTTAAAGATAAGGATGTTCATTTTATTAGAATACTTTGAGGTTACATGGGATGGTTTTACAATCTGCAAGGCTACAGGTTGGTTACAGTTTCAGGAAAACATTGTATATACCGCATATTAAAAAAAAAAAAGCCCAGTGATATGCAAAACATCTGTCTCTGAGCCTTGGTGTCAGTCCCTCAGTCATTTTCAGCATTGACCAGAAGCTGTAACATTGGCCAAAACCTAGAACTCTCAATGAATATCAACAGGAAGTGAAAGCTTCATTGAGGAAAGACTTGCTTTACTACACTGATTTATATGGAGGCTCCATTAGCATGCTTCTGGCTACCATTGAGTCTGTATAATTGAAGTTCTTTTTGTGGTTAACAAGAGGATGTGGCAAGAGTTCTTGTAATATCAATGACCTCTTTGTGCCTTGTATTTTTTGCCTCATATCTATGGCAGATGGAGCAATGGAGGCAAATTCTCCTAAAAAGAATAAAGAATAAAATTTTATTTCTTTGCAAAGGTTACAATGTGTAATTACTAATTTGATTTGTTAAGTACAAAGAAAACCACTATCATGCCGGGGTATTTCGGGCAGACTAATCCTAGTACTTAATAACTACTTAAGTCTAGACAAGATAAGAGTGGTTAACTTTTTAATAAATCTTTATTTTATCTTAATACTAATGCGAGGTAGTTAAGGTGGAGTTTTATAAGAATAATTATTTTGAAGTTACACATAATAAAAACAATATTACAATTAATGGTTCAAACAGTAATATTTTATGGATTGGCAGGTGTTTTAATAGACTAGAGGTCATATAATATAATATTTGGGAGAGTTGCTTCAAACTGATTAGAAGTTGTTTTGGTTGGTTTGGTTAGTATTGAGAGATGAGAGGATTTTTAAGCATAGCTCTAAATTTGTATGCAGTCAGGGGATCTTTTGCCTTCTGACTGACTGCCTCAGATTCACCTGTGTTAGAAGATTAGAGCAATTCAAATTCAGATTTTTATTTCTTTTTATGCAGTACAAAAATAATCTAGTTTACATATAATAAAACACTGTTAGGTACAAAAGAAAGGCACTAATATGTAATGCATTTCAGGCAGAGGCATAGAGTTCAAGCAAGGTGAATGTTCTGAGGGGTCAGAGTGAATGTCCAGGGAGGAATTAGGGTCAACTAATAAAGTTTTGTGTGCGAGGGGCTTGGATTTCCAGCAAGCATGTGTGAGCGTGTTTGATAGGAGTGAATGGAGGCATATGGTTTTTAATACTTGACGTGCTGTTGGAGTGTGAGCAAAGTAACATTTATGAAGGGATTCAGGGAAACCGGCAGGCCGGACTTGAGTTCTGGAGATGGGAAGTACAGTGCCGGCACTCTGAAGGAGGGGTGTAAATGTTGCAGTTTTATAACTGTAGTGTAAAGCACCCTTCTGGCAAGACAGTGATGGAGTGAATGATGATGAAAGTTTTTCTTTTTCGGGCCACCCTGCCTTGGTGGGAATCGGCCGATGTGTTAATAAAAAAAAAAAAAAAAATAATAATAATATCTTTACTTCTACAAGTACATGTAGTACAAGGTATACAGGCCTAGCTGACATCAATGACATACTACTATATAGAAAGCTCCTTGTTATGCAGAGCATTTCAGGCAAATTAGGTCAATTTTGTCCCAGGATGCGATCCACACCAGTCAACTGATACCCAGGGACTTATTTTACTGATGGGTGAACATGGGCAGCAGTTGTAAAGAAATACGCCTAATGTTTCCACCCTTGCTGGGAATTGAACTCAGACCCTCAGCATATGAAGCGATGAGCTTTGCCTACCAGGCCACAGGCCACCTGGTAATAGAAAATGTCCTATGTGTGTTACTCTCAGGAAAGAAGCTCCTCCTAGACACTAGAGCATATACATATACACTTTATCTTTCAACAGTTTACCTCTAATCCTTTTTTCAAATTCATGGCAGTACCTCATAATGCAGACATTTAATAGTAGTGCAATTGCAGAGTCAACTGAAAAATCTGAGAGCAAGGCAGAAGAGAAGGCTCGAGTGTTTTATCGCTCATGTATGGATGCCAATAAAACCATTGAGAAACTTGGTGGAAAACCAGTTCTGCAGCTCATTGAGGTAACAGTTATATACATTGTTTTAAATGAAATATTTTATCATTTAATACATGAATGGAGAGTAGTTTTTTTGTAATTTTTTATGATTGGTTAAAAACAAGTGTCATTTACTAAACAGCTACTCTCTATACGTATATATTTTTTTCTTATTTTTCAGAAAATGGGTGGCTGGTCCATTACAGGAAACTGGTCTATCAGTGAATTTAACTTAGAAGAGGATATCATCAAAAGTAAAGTTAAATTTATGTCGGGTGCTTTGTTTTCCTGGGGAGTGGCAGAAGATGACAAAAATTCTTCAAGTCACATTTTACAGGCAAGTGTTGTATACCTTTTAAAAAAATTATGAACTTTTTTACAGTGGAACCTCGGTTTTTGTAATTAACCTGTTCAAAAAAGTCTGACAAAAACCGAATCGTATGAAAACTGAAGCAATATTTCGCATAAGAAATAATGTAAATCCAATTAATCCATTTCAGACACCCAAAAATATTAACAAAAAATACATTTTATTGAGAATAAATATAGTTTTACATACAGAAAACAATGAGAAATAAATATAAATGACTAATGAATGGATAAATGAACATTTAACATCACTTTTACCTTTTTTGAAGACTTGTTGGCATATGGAAGAGGCGAGGAGGGAAGAGGAGAGGTTATTATTTGGAAGGGAAATCCCCTTCCATAAGGACTTCAGTTATCAAGGCCCTATCCGGGGTTACTTCCCTTCTTTGTCTTTTACTGGCACTAGGACCAGCTTGAGTCACTGGACCCCTGTTGCACAAAAAAATCTGTCCAGAGAGGTCTGTTTCTGGAGTCTCTTTAAGATTTTCCTAAAATGGGATCCACACCAACAACAACTTCTCAACATCTTCGATTGTTTGCGATCTCTGTTTTGTTAGCACCATTTACCCCTTTTGATTTCTTTTTTCTTCGCCAGGATGGAACTGATCGTTGATGTGGACTTCCCATACATTCTGGCGAGATTGGCCACGCGTATGCCACTTTCGTACTTTGCTACGGGTTCTTTAAAGATAAAAATAAAGGTTTATTTCTTAGTAAAGGTTACAATGTGTAATTACAATTTTGTTTTGCTAAGTACAAAGAAAGCCACTATCATGCCGGGGCATTTCGGGCAGACTAATCCTAATATGTACATAGTAACTACTTGGAGCTAGACAAGAAATAGTGGTTAACTGTTTTACAATCTTATTTAAACTTATACTAATGTGAGGTAGTCAAGGTGGAAGTTTATAATTATCTTGAGGTTGCACATAATAAAAACAATATTACAAATAATGGTACAGGCAGTAATAGTTCATGGATTGGCAGAAGTTAAAAGCCTAGAGGTCACATAATATAACTAATTAGCAGATGTTTTGGTTGATTTGGTTAATATTGAGAGATAAGATGATTTTTTAGCACAGTCCTAAATTTATAAGTAGTCAGGGGATCGTTTACCAGTTCAGGTAGCGAGTTCCAGATCTTCGGGCTCTTTATGTGCCTAGCGTTCTTACATAGTGTGAGACTGACACGAGGGATGCTGAAGAGTACTTTATGCCTTGTATTGTGACTGTGCATTCTGTTGTAACTGTCAAGGAGTAGCTTAAGTGGAGGGTTTATACTGGAATTTAATGTTCTGTATATGTAGTATACACAATAATACGAGTGTATGTCTCGTATATTTAGCAAGTTCAGTCTTTTGAAAAGTGGTGGGGTGTGCCGTCTAGCACAAAAGCTGGTAATAATTCACACAGCAGCTTTTTGTTGGGTTATTAAAGGTTTAAGGTGGTTGGCTGTGGTTGATACCCAGGCACAAATACCATAGGTGAGGCAAGGATATATTAAAGAGTGGTATATGGTAAGGAGTGTCGTTTGTGGTACATAGTATCGTATTTTCGAAAGGATTCCTACGGATTTGGAAATTTTCTTGGCTATGTGTTGGATGTGGGAATGAAATTTAAGATTATAGTCAGGAGAAGACCTAGAAATTTACCCTCAGTGTGTCTTGATATAGGGGAGCCATTTATCAATATATTAAGTTGGATATTTAAAGCTCTATTGCCAAACAGCATGAAGTATGTTTTATCTATGTTGAGAGTGAGTTTGTTGGTCATCATCCAAGTATATATCTTCAGCAGCTCCTTGTTTACAGTGTTTCTAAGTACAGCTGGGTTTGAATGGGAGAAGACGTAAGTAGTGTCATCTGCAAATAGAGCTGGTTTGAGGAGTTGGGATGCATTAGGGAGATCATTGATGTAGATGAGAAAGAGGAATGGGCCTAGGACACTACCCTGGGGTACTCCTACAGCTACAGGCTGGATAGTGGAGTTGACTCCACTTGCATATACAGTGGACTCCCAATTATCGGCCGTAATCTGTTCCAGGAGCTAGGCCTTAACTGGAACTGGCCGAAAGTTGAACCATTATTTCCCATAAGAAATAATGTAAATACAATTAATCCGTTCCAGGCACCCAAAAATATTCACAAAAAAAAAATTTTTTTAAAGAATAACTATAGTTTTACATACACAAAACACATAATAACAACACATATTAAATTTATAAATTTACATTTAAAATAACATTTACTTACCTTTATTGAAGAGATTTGCTGGCATCTGGAAGATAGGGAGGAGGAGTGAGGGAGGGCTTAGTGTTTGGAAGGGGAATCCCTCTCCATTAGGACTTCAGATATCAAAGCCCTATCTGGGGTTACTTCCCTTCTTAGTCTTTCAATGCCACTAGGACCAGCTTGAGAGTCACTGGACCTCTGTCTCACAAAATAACTGTCCACAGTCCTATGTTTCTGGCACCTCTTTAACATGCCCCTGAAGTGCAATATGGCTCTGTCACTGAACTGGTTGCAGAGATGGCTTATTTCAGCTTGCTCAGGGTGGTATTTTTCAACAAATTCCTGCACCTTATTCCACATTGAACAAATTTGATGGTGTTCCTCACTTTCTTTACCACAGGGGTGCCACTAGGAAGCTTCTTTGGACCCATGGTGACTTATTTCACAGTGACAATCAATAAACAATCAATAAACACAATAAAATTATTGTGAAATGTTTGAATGAGCATGCTGGGTAATGTTCACTCAATGGTAAAAAAGCTAGACTGGCTCATGACGCCTGCACGGGGAGGCGCACAAGCGCGGGCAGGCGGACAGGTCTGGTACGCAAGCTGATACTTGGGGAAACGGCCGATAGTCGGGCCAAAATTGGGCCGAAAAAAGCGACCGAAACACGAGTTGACCGATACTCAGGCCGGCCGATACTCGGGGGGTCCACTGTACATACTGGTGTCTGTCATTAAGATAGGATATTAGGTAATCAAGAGAATGTCCTCTGATGCCGTTATGGTTTAGTTTTAGGTGCAAGAGATTGTGATTGATTGTATCAAACGCTTTCCGTAGGTCAATGAAGAGCCCCAGAGGATATTCATTTTTATCAAGAGCTGTATATATTAGTTCAAGCATTTGTATAATAGCATCATTCGTACTTTTTTGGGGTCTAAACCCAAACTGGCAGGGGTTAAGTATGTTGTTGGATATAAGGTAGGAGTAAAGTCGTTTGTGTATTATTTTTTCGAATATTTTGGAAAGTAAGGGCAAGTTTGATATGGGTCTATAGTTGTTCAAGTCAGTTGGATTACCTCCTTTGTGGATTGGGGTAATCCTTGCTGTCTTGAGTATAGATGGGAATGTTGAGAATGCTACGGATCTGTTAAACATTGTTGCAATAATGGGTGACAGCTCATGTGCAGCTTTTTTATATATGAATGGTGGCAAGTTATCCAGGTCTCCTGCTTTGTTTTTTAATGATTTAATGATTAGTGAGACTTCAGTAGAATTAGTTGGAGCTAGAAATAGAGTACAGTGGACCCTCAGTTTTCGTCGAAAATTCTTTCCAGAATGTTGTTTGAGTGCTGTTACTGAACGAATTTGTTCCCATAAGGACAAATGTAAATTAGATTAGTCATTTCAGACCCCCAAAAATACACTTACAAAAGCACTTACGAAAATACACTTACATAATTGTTCGAGTTTTAGGTGAACGAAAACCGAGGGTCCACTGTATTTGGGTAGTTGCCAGTTCTTGAATTCTATCGTGTTTCTCGCCTTCTTTATCAAAGGGCTGGCACTCGGAACTTTCTTTGGACCCATGGTGGCTTATTTAGCAGTCACACTCAATAAACAAGCACAAAAAAACAATGATTACGAAATATTTTGGATGAACGCGCGGGGTGATGCTCATTCAACGAGAAACAAAGGCAGACTGAGTCACGAACGCATGGGATTCTTTGTGTGGGCGCTTGAGTGGCCGAGTCCCATGAAAACTAGGACAAAATTTAGACAAAAAAAGTCGTCAAAAACCGAATTCTACGAAAACCGAGGTTTGATTGTATGTACATCAATATTCTATCACACACTCAAGATTTTTTAAGTGAAAGGAATATGCAGTAGAATCCTTGTATCCACTGATTTGGCATTTGTAGTTTCAGTTATCCACAGTTTACTGTGGCCCAAAAAATACCTCTTAATTTTGCATAATAATAGCCCCAAAGTGCAAGTAGAGAAGCTGGCAGTTCTTCAAAGCCTAAGAGAAGCTGTGAAGTGTATCCCATCAGTGTAGTACTGATAATTCTCCACTTGTTATACATAATTTATTAATTAAACTTTATAATAGGTATGTATAGGACTTATATACGTACGTATAGGGTTTGCTACTGGTACATGAATAATATCTCATTATTCTGTATGTGGGTTTTACCTCAATACTTTTTGAAGTGTTAACTGTTGTATTCTCAGAGAAACCATTTCTTAGAGCACTGATGTACTGAATTATGGCAACCCACTGTAGAGAGAGAGAGAGAGAGAGAGAGAGAGAGAGAGAGAGAGAGAGAGAGGAGAGGTTAGCGGAATTTAAATTTTCGCAATGCAAAGACAAGCTACTTTTGTCTTAAAAAATTGTTATATGGGATGGTTAGCTTTCTCTGAAGCCTTTATATTTTAAGTAGTTATCTTTGTCAAGTTTTTAATGTTATAACATAGATGGTGATATCAAGATTTTCCATGTTTGGAGATTTTTGTATAGCACAGAAAAACATTAATGGGTAACTCTGATACCAATATATGAGGAAGTGTGGGAGTTAAGGTTGTACATAACAAGTAAATTCAGAGAATGCCAGATTATACATTTCCTGCTGTCTGAGATCAATTTTTCCATCAAATGCAAGTGACTTGATAGACGCACAAAATAGTTGGCCCAGTAGAAGCTAAGTCATATAATAATCTCATGAGCCTCAAGTCTAGAACATTGTCACTCTTTTTTAAGGAACTCGTTTAATTCTGTCATGCATTGGTCTTAGATTAAGATAAATCTAATGATAACTTTATACTTTAAGGCAAATAAAGGGTGTCGTCAGGCTAATTATTGGTACTGTAAGTTATATAGATTAATATTTAATTATTTTAAATTATCATTTAAAAAAATGACCGGTTAGCCGGACTTGAGTCCTGGAAATGAGAAGTACAATGCTTGCACTTTAAAGGAGGGGTTTGGGATATTGGCAGCTTGGAGGGACTTCTAAAGTGTCGTATCTGAGCTCCTCTGCAAAGGCAGTGATTATGTATGAGTGAGGTGAAAGTGTTGAATGATGATGAAAGTATTTTCTTTTTGGGGATTTTCTTTCTTTTTGGGTCACCCTGCCTTGGTGGGAGACGGCCGACTTGTTGAAAAAAAAAAAAATCCTGGCACAAGTCATAGATTAAAAAATATAAATCTAATCCTTTATGTTTTTACAGTTTGATCAAGGTGGTTTAACTCTCCCGGCTCGCAACTACTACCTCAACGAATCCGAAAAAGATGTTGTTGATGCTTACATTGAGTATATAACAAAGGTAATATGAACCAAAGATTGTAATAGTCAAAAAAATGTTATGGTTTTTACATCAAATATATAACAAAGGATCTGATGTGTTGATGGAGTAGTGTGAACAAGGTAACATATATGAGTGGATTCAAGGAAACTGGACATACTAAGTACAGTGTCTGCACTCTGAAGGAGGGGTGAGGATGTTACAGTTCAAGAGTCATTTTAATTGTGATGCCTAAGCACATCTGGTAAGACAGCTATTGAATGAATGATGGCAAATGTATTTCCTTTCATTTGTTATCCTACCTAAGTGGGTTAACAGCGAATTGTTCCAGTCATTATTGTGACTTGTACAAAATTCTGAAATGCTGATGATAATATAATAATTCACAGTGTATGTTAATTCACAGGTACGTTAAATGTTTCTATAAATGACAGCTTTTTTGTTATTGAACAGGTTGGTGTGCTGCTGGGAGGGGAAGAAGAGGCCACCAGACAGGCAGCAACTGGCATCTTGAAGGTCGAACATCAGTTGGCTACTATCACGACTCCTGATGATGAGCGCAGAGATGATGATAAGTTGTACCACATCATGTCTATAGATGAGCTCAATGCCATTGCACCATTTGTAAGTAATGTTATGAAAAGCTATATAGTATTCAGGAAATCTACAAATGATTTTACAGATAGCCATATAAATTGGTACAGTGGCTCTGAAAGCTTGTTAGTTACATTGGAACTTCGGTTTTCGTATGCCCCAGTTTTCGTAGGATTCGGTTTTCAACGACTTTTTTCATCAAAATTTTGTCCCAGTTTTCGTGCATCTGCTCGGTTTTTGTAGAGTTGAAAATGGTCCGTACCAAACGCGTCCACATCACTCGGCCACTCAAGCGCCCACTCAAAGCATCCCATGCATTTGTGACTCAGTCTGCCTTTGTTTCTCGTTGAGTGAGCATCACCCCGCATGGTCATCCAAAACATTTCGTAATACAGTGGACCCCCACCTAACAAGCAAAATTCATTTCAGAAGCCTGCTCAAGTGCCATTACCGAACGAATTTACTTCCTTAAGAAATAATGTCACGTAGGTTAGTCTATTTCAGACCCCCAAAAATACACTTCCACAAGCACTTACAATATTATACTTACATAATTGTACGATTTCTGGGGTGCTCGTTAGGCGGGGGTCCACTGTAATCCATTGTTTTTTGTGCTTGTTTATTGAGTGCGACTGCTAAATAAGCCACCTTGGGGCCAAAGAAAGTTCTGAGTGCCAGCCCTTTGATAAAGGTGAGAAACACAATAGAATTCAAGAAAGAACTCGTAGCAAAGTACAAAAGTGGCATACGCATGGCCGATCTTGCCAGGATGTACGGGAAGTCCTCATTAATAATCAGTTCCATTCTGGTGAAGAAAAAAGAAATCAAGGAAGCTGATGTTGCAAAAGGGGTAAATGTGCTAACAAAACAGAGATTGCAAACAATCAAAGATGTTGAGTTGTTGTTGTTGGTGTGGATCAACGAAAAACAGTTAGCGGGAGATAGTATTTTGGAGGCGATAATTTGCGAAAAGGCAAGGCAGTTGCATGCAGATCTCGCAAAGAAAATGCCTGGAACGAGTGCTGCTGTTAGTGAATTTTAGGCCAGCAGAGGCTAGTTCGAGAAATTCAAGAAGCGAACTAACATACACAGTGTGGTAAGGCATGGCGAGGCTGCAAGTTCAGACAAAAATGGGGCCGAAGAATTCATTGATGAATTCAAGGAGTACGTAGAGGCTGAAGGATTCCTCCCCAACAAGTCTTCATTTGTGACAAAACAGGCCTCTTTTGGAAATTGCTGAGGAAATTGCTTCAGAGGAGGAGGAAGAGAGAGGGGAGAATGTGCCTTCTTCAGTGATTAAGGACATGTGTGCAAAGTGGAGTGAGTTGCAAAGTTTTGTGGAGAAATATAACCCTAACAAAGCTGTTGCAAGCCATGTCTGCATCATGTTCAATGACAATGCCTTGTCCAATTTTAGGCAAATCTTAAAGAGACACCAGAAACAGACCTCTCTGGACAGATTTTTTGTGCGACAGGGGTCAAGTGACTCTCAAGCTGGTCTTAGTGTCAGTAAAAGACAAAGAAGGGAAGTAACCCCAGATAAGGCCTTGATACCTGAAGTCCTTATGGAAGGGGATTCCCCTTCCAAGCAATAACCTCTCCTACTCCCTCTCTCCTCCTTGCCGTCTTCCATACGCCAACAAGAGTCTTCAATAAAGGTAAAAGTGATATTAAATGTTCATTTATCCATTTCATTAGTCATTTATATTTATTTCTCATTGTTTTCTGTATGTAAAACTATAGTTATTCTCTATAAAATGTATTTTTTGTTAATATTTTTGGGTGTCTGGAACGGATTAATTGGATTTACATTATTTCTTATGGGAAATATTGCTTCAGTTTTTGTACGATTCTGTTTTTGTCAGACTTTTTAGAACGGATTAATCATGAAAACTGAGGTTCCACTGTAGTTTAATATCTTTTTTATGCACCCCATATCCATCCTGGGGGGCAGTAGTCAAAAGATATTGTAGAATTATTGTTTTAGTCAGGTGAAAAACTCACATGAGTTAGGTCATAGAAGTATTATAACTCACTAAGTGACCCTGGTAACCTACAAGGTTAAGGAAGAAGTAAGTGAAGCTCTTAAATACATGATGATCCATTAAGATTCTAGAAAAAAACTAGTTATTTTTGTTTTTATTAACACATCGGCCATTTCGCACCAAGGCAGGGTGGCCCGAAAAAGAAAAACTTTCATCATCATTCACTCCATCACTGTATTGCCAGAAGTGTGCTTACACTTAAGTTATAAAACTGCAACATTAACACCCCTTCTTCAGAGTGCCCACATTGTACTAGTATGTAAATAAAATATATCCATTTACAGTAGTACCTGTATTACACTTATGAACAGAGTATGACATACATTTTCTGACTTTTCAGATGGACTGGGGAACTTTTATTAATTCTGCATTTACTAAAGTCAATAAACATTTAAGTGGATCAGAACATGTAGTTGTATATGCCCCAGAATTTTTGAAGAGTCTTGGAAAGATTCTTCAAAACACGACCACACCAGATGGAATTTTGTAAGTTCGTGCATTTTTTTTATAGCAAATGATTCTTGTCCTTGTTTTGTACATTAATATGTGCATGACGTTTTTTGGGTAGTGTAGGATGCACTAACACTGGGTGTTTTCCGGAAATATTTGCGAAAGTATTTTGAACACCAAAAGCAGAATGTTATGGCATGTAGGTGAGCAGGTGGTAATATACATACATGCATCAGCCATTGTAATAATAATAATAATAATATAATAATAATATTTTTATTTCTATGCATGTTACAAGTGTACAATGTTATTGGTAGTTTCAATTTTAAAACTGTAATGCAAGGAGAGCCACTGGCATGCCATGGCATTAGGGGCAGTTTATTCTAGAGACTTATTCACTAAGTACTTAATGCTAAAGAAATTGATTGAGTTTATTCTAGTTCTGTATTATTTAAATTATAATATGGTTATACATACTATTAAAAGACAATACAAGAGAAATTGGTTGAGTTTAATCTAGTTGTATAATTTATTTCAAGTTACAGTATGTTGATGCTATACTAGTATAATAACAATACTATAATTTTTTTTTTTCTTTTTTTTTTTAAAGTTTCTTCTAGATATATATTTTATTTCAAATTAAGAAAATGATGATACTATAAGATTTTAAATGACAATATGATGATATGAAATTGCAACAAGTGTTAAGGAGGATGAACATATCAAATTGAGATCATCACATGTGCAACTTCTGGGTATCTTTATTGTAGATGTTTTGCTAACCAGTGACTTTATCAATACAAATTCAAGGATGTAATTGGAAGATGGTAGAACTATATATAAAAGATGAGGTAATCAGTCCCTCAGCCTTGGAGTTGGTGAAGAGCAAGACTACAGTACTCTTCACCAACTCCAAGGCTGAGGGACTGATTACCTCATCTTTTGTATATAGTTCTACTGTCTTCCAGTTTTGTCCTTGAATTTGCATTGATAAAGCCACTGGTTATAACCTATTCAGATGCGACAGACTAAACAGGCAACAAGGGGGAAGGGGTTGGCCTGTACGTCAGAGAGTCGCTCATTTGCTCAAAACTACTAAATACCTCAAATGATGTAGTTGAAGTTTTGGCAGTAAAGATTGAAAACCAAAACCTTGTCATTGTGGTGGTATACAAGCCTCCAGATGCAACTTCCCAGCATTTCTGGGAGCAGCTTTTGAAAATTGACCACTGTCTGGAAAATCTCCCAACTCCTGCCCCAAACATCTTGCTACTAGGAGATTTCAACTTGAGACACTTAAAATGGAGGAGTGTAGCAAATAATATTTTAGCAGAGATCACCCCAGGAGGTAGCTCAGATGAAAATTCACACAAACATGAGCTATTAAATCTCGGCACCAAATTCACCTTAGACCAGCAAATATTAGAGCCTACAAGACTAGAAAATACGCTGGACCTCATCTTCACTAACAATGACGATCTGATACATAATATAACCGTATCAAAGACAATACACTCAGATCACAGCATAATAGAGGTACAGACATGTATGCACTGGGCTCCTGACCAGCAAAATGTGATCAGTCATGCTCAAGGCACATTCCATTAAGAAAAAGAAAAAGATGTAAACTAGAAAGCGAGAGATGCTCCCTATACAGACGTAGGCGAAGAGTCACAGAGCTGCTGAGAGGGACCAATACAGTGGTCCCTCGGTTTTCGCCGAAAATCCATTCCAGAATGCTGCTCAAGTGCCATTACCGAATGAATTTACTTCCTTAAGAAATAATGTCACGTAGGTTAGTCTTTCAGACCCCCAAAAATACACTTGCAACAGCACTTACGAAAATACACTTACGGCGAGATGGGACATACACAGATGACAGCCAAGAAACAAGTGAGATACTAAAGTCCCAATACGACTCAGTGTGCAGCGAGCCGCTGCCCAGACTAAGGGTCAACAATCCAGATGAATTTTTTATGAACAAGACCCAAAATATGGTCATCTCAAAAATCTCGGATATTATCCTAACACCACAAGACTTTGAAAAGGCAATAAATGACATGCCCATTCACTCTGCCCCAGGCCCAGACTCATGGAACTCCGTGTTCATTAAAAACTGCAAGAAGCCCTTGTCGCGTGCCTTCAGCATTCTATGGAGAGGGAGCATGGACACAGGGGTCATCCCACACTCACTAAAAACAACAGACATAACCCCACTCTACAAAGGTGGCAGTAAAGCAATTGCAAAGAACTACAAACCAATAGCACTAACATCCCATATCATAAAAATCTTTGAAAGGGTTCTAAGAAGCAAGATCGCCAATCACCTAGATACCCATCAGTTACACAACCCAGGGCAACACGGGTTTAGAGTAGGTCGCTCCTGCCTGTCCCAGCTACTGGATCACTATGACAAGGTCCTGGATGTTGTAGAGGATAAACAAAATACAGATGTAGTATACACAGACTCTGCAAAAGCTTTTGACATATGTGACCATGGTGTAATAACACACAAAATGCGTGATAAAGGAATAATAGGAAAAGTTAGTAGATGGATCTATAACTTCCTGACAAATAGAACACAAAGAATAATAGTAAACAGAGTAAAGTCTGAGGCAGCTATGGTGAAAAGCTCTGTTCCACAAGGCACAGTACTCACTCCCATTCTATTCCTCATCCTCATATCTGACATAGACAGAGATGTAAGCCATAGCTCCATGTCTTCCTTTGCGGATGATACCCGAATTGCCATGACAGTGACCTCCATCAAAGACACCGCAAGATTCCAAGCAGACATAAACCAAATCTTCAAATGGGCCACTCAAAACAATATGAAGTTCAATGAAGAGAAATTTCAATTACAGTGGACCCCCGGATAACGTCATTATTTAATTCCAGAATGCTGTTCAAGTGCCATTACCGAACGAATTTGTTCCCATAAGGAATAATGTAAATTAGATTAGTCCTTTTAGACTCCAAAGAATACACTTACAAAAGCACTTATAAAAATACACTTACATAATTGTTCGAGTTTGGAGCAGTACGTAATCCGAGGATCCACTGTACTCAGATATGGAAAACTTGAGGAAATAAAAACTGTATCAGGTTATACGACAAATTCTAACCATACAATAGAGCAAAAAAGTAATGTGAAGGACCTGTGAGTGATAATGACAGAGGATCTCGCCTTCAAAGACCACAACAATGTATCTACCGCATCTGCTTGGAAAATGATAGGATGGATAATGAGAACCTTCAAAACTAGGGACGCCAAGCCCATGATGATTCTCTTCAAATCGCTTGTTCTTTCTAGGCTGGAATACTGCTGTACACTAACTGCCCCCTTCAAGGCAAGGGAAATTTCTGACCTGGAAAGTGTACAAAGAACTTTCACGGCACACATAAGTATGATAAGGCACCTAAATTACTGGGAATGGTTGAAAGCCCTTGATCTGTATTCCCTGGAGCGCAGGCGAGAGAGATACATGATAATAGTATACACTTGGAAAATCCTAGAGGGATTAGTACCAAACTTGCACATGAAAATCACTCCCTATGAAAGCAAAAGACTCGGCAGGAGATGCAACATTCCCCCTGAGACAACACAATAAGTGTCCGGTGCCCAAGACTGTTCAACTGCCTTCCAGCATACATAAGGGGGATTACCAATAGACCCCTGGCTATCTTCAAGAAGGCACTGGACAGGCACCTGGTTGGTCAATACCTGACCAACCAGGCTGTGGTTCATACATCAGTTTGCATGCAGCCAGCAGTACCAGCCTGGTTGATCAGACCCTGATCCACCATGAGGCCTGGTCTCAGACCGAGCTGCAGGGGCATTGACCCCCAAAACCCTCTCCAGGTAAACTCCAGGTTGGCAAAACATCTACAATAAAGATACCCAGATGCTGCACATGTGTCTTAATTTCATCTTGTTGGTACTGACACCCGACACCTGTTCAGAACTACTAAATGCCTCAAATGATGTAGTTGAAGTATTAGCAATAAAGGTCGAGAATCAAAACCTGGTCATCGTGGTTGTCTACAAGCCCCCGGATGCAACGTCCCAACAATTTCAGGAACAGCTTCTGAAAATTGACCACTGTCTGGAAAATCTTCCAGCTCCTGCCCCCAACATCTTGCTACTGGGGGATTTCAACCTCAGGCACCTAAAATGGAG
This sequence comes from Cherax destructor, assembly GCA_009830355.1. NCBI lineage: Eukaryota > Metazoa > Arthropoda > Malacostraca > Decapoda > Parastacidae > Cherax > Cherax destructor. Next base: position 6,312 of record WNWK01018931.1, on the reverse strand, counting down.
GAACATTGCAAACAATGTGGTAGCAGAGATAACACCAGGAGGCAGCTCAGATGAAAATTCACACATGCATGAACTTTTAAATCTCTGCACCAAGTTCACCTTAAACCAGCAAATAGTAGAGCCCACAAGATTAGAGAATACGCTGGACCTCATCTTCACAACAATGATGATCTGATACGAAATGTCATCATATCAAAAACAATATACTCAGATCACAACATAATAGAGGTCCAGACATGCATGCGGGGAGCCCCAGATCAACAAAATGTGATCAGCCGTGAGGCAGCTTTCTCCAAATTCAACTTCAATAACAAAAACATAAGGTGGGATCAAGTAAACCAAGTCCTAAATGATATAAACTGGGAAGATTGCCTAAGCATCACGGATCCCAACCTATGTCTAGAACAAATTAACTCTGTGATACTTGAGGTTTGCTCAAGGCAAATTCCCTTAAGGAAAAGGAGGAGAAGATGCAAACTAGAAAGAGAGAGGCGCTCCCTATACAGGCGAAGGCACAGAATAACGGAGCGGCTACAGGAGGCCAATATCTCTGAAATACGTAGGGAGACACTAGTCAGAGAAATAGCAAACATCGAATTAAAACTAAAGGAATCTTATAGGAATCAAGAGACACGGGAAGAACTAAGAGCCATAAATGAAATTGAAAGAAACCCTAAGTATTTCTTTTCCTATGCAAAATCAAAGTCGAGAACAACAACCAGTATTGGGCCCCTACTTAAACCGGATGGGTCCTACACAGATGACAGCAAGGAAATGAGTGAGTTACTTAAATCCCAGTATGACTCAGTCTTTAGCGAGCCACTAACCAGACTGAAAATCGAAAACCTAAATGATTTTTTATGAGAGTGCCACAGAACTTGACAGACGCATGCCTTTCTGACATCATCACGACGCCAAATGACTTCGAAAAGGCAATAAATGACATGCCCATGCACTCCGCTCCAGGCCCAGACTCATGGAACTCCGTGTTCATCAAGAACTGCAAGAAGCCCCTATCACATGCTTTTAACATCCTATGGAGAGGGAGCATGGACACTGGGATCGTCCCGCAGCTACTAAAAACAACAGACATAGCCCCGCTCCACAAAGGGGGCAGTAAAGCAATAGCAAAGAACTACAGACCAATTGCGCTAACGTCCCATATCATAAAAATCTTTGAAAGGGTTCTAAGAAGCAAGATCGCCACCCATCTTGATACCCATCAATTGCACAACCCAGGACAGCATGGGTTTAGAGCAGGCCGCTCCTGTCTGTCCCAACTACTGGACCACTACGACAAGGTCCTGGATGCTCTAGAAGATAAACAGAATGCAGATGTTATATACACAGATTTTGCAAAAGCCTTTGACAAGTGTGACCATGGTGTAATAGCACACAAAATGTGTGATAAAGGAATAACAGGAAAAGTTGGTAGATGGATCTATAATTTCCTAACACGTAGAACACAAAGAGTAGTAGTCAACAGAGTAAAGTCTGAGGCAGCTACTGTGAAAAGCTCTGTTCCACAAGGCACAGTACTTGCTCCCATCCTATTCCTCATCCTCATATCAGACATTGACAGGGATATAAGCCACAGTGCTGTGTCTTCCTTTGCAGATGACACCGATCTGTATGACAGTGTCCACCGTTGAAGACACTGCAAGACTCCAAGCAGACATAAACCAAATCTTTAAATGGGCTGCAGAAAACAATATGAAGTTCAATGATGAGAAATTTCAATTACTCAGATACGGAAAACGTGAAGAAATTAAAATCTCATCGGAGTACAAAACTAATTCCAACCACACAATAGAGCAAAACTAATGTCAAAGACCTAGGAGTGATCATGTCAGAGGATCTCACCTTCAAGGACCATAACAATGTAGCAATTGCATCTGCTCGAAAAATGACAGGATGGATAATGAGAACCTTCAAAACCAGGGATGCCAAGCCCATGTTGACACTTTACAGATCGCTTGTTCTATCTAGGCTGGAATATTGCTGCACAATAACTGCACCTTTCAAGGCGGGTGAAATTGCTGACCTTGAAAATGTGCAGAGAACCTTCACCGCACGCATAAGTGCGATAAACCACCTCAACTACTGGGAACGCTTGAAGTTCCTAAACCTGTACTCTCTAGAACGCAGGCGGGAGAGATACATTATTATATACACATGGAAAATTCTCGAGGGCTTAGTACCAAACTTGCACACAAAAATCACTCCGTACGAAAGCAAAAGACTCGGCAGGCGATGTAACATCCCCCCAATGAAGAGCAGGGGTGCCACTAGCACGTTGAGGGACAACACAATAAGTGTGAGGGGCCCAAGATTGTTCAACTGCCTCCCAGGGGGATTACCAACAAGCCCCTGGCTGTCTTCAAGCAGGCACTGGACAGGCACCTCAAGTCGGTACCTGATCAGCCGGGCTGTGGTTCGTACGTTGGACTGCGTGCGGCCAGCAGTAACAGCCTGGTTGATCAGGCTCTGGTCCAACAGGAGGCCTGGTCACAGACCGGGCGCGGGGCGTTGACCCTGGAATTCTCTCCAGGTAGACTCCAGGTTACAGTAATGGTAATATGGAATTGAGATTATCTTAAGGAAAATAACATTGAGCATTTTTGACATTAACTTATAATATGAGTATTTAGTTTTGATTGATAGGGGGTAACATAATAGTAACATTATTAAAAAATTTAGATTATCGTATAGGGAAAATAATAATGACATTTTTCAAAGTAGTTTATAGTATGATCATTTAGTTTTGGGTGAGTAGGTGGTTTTTGAGTTGAGTCTTAAATTGATTTTCAGACAAGATTATCTTAATATTTACTGGTAATGAATTCAGATTCTGGGGCCCTTATGTGCATAGAATTTTTACATAGGTTGATATGAACACAGGGTATATCAAAAGTGATCTGTGTCTTGTGTTTTGGTCATGGGTCCTATTAAAGTTGGTGAGGAGAATTTTGAGCGGAGGGTTTTATTATAGTGTAAAGTTTTATATGTAGTAGCCAAGAGTAAGTATGAATGTTTTTACAGAGTAGTTTTAGACTTTTGAATATTGGTGGAGTATGCTGTCTAGAGGGAATTTGTTATCATTCTGAAGTAAGATTGTTATGGGGTATTATGGACTTGTTATGTTGTATGTCACCTTGTTGTATAACTGTACAGTGAAGAGTTATTATGGTGCTGTGGTATATGTAAAACCTCTTGAGTGTTACTACCACCTTTAGGCTAAGACCTTTTTTTCCCCTAGACGTTTTCCGGGACACTGTTTAGCTTTTTGTGAGACTCGTCTTATAAGACTGTTTTATAAGACTCCGTCTGGAGGTGGGGGTTTTAGGGGCATTATGGACTTGTTATGGGGGCTATTGGAACCCAGCATGTATTGTTGTAATTAAAAACATGAATGCCTAATTATATTGAATTAATCAGCAGTACGTCAGGAGAGTTTAAAGGCTTGGCCAGCCTTAAAAGTTTAAGAGCTGATTAAACTGATTTTCTCAATATAATAGGTTATATAAATAATGCAACATATTATTAACTAATTAATTATAGTTGCATGTCTCATTGTAATAACATAAGATATGTTGGGGGGATATGCAAAGTGATGTGTTCTTTTTTAAGGGGAGGAGCTTAGAGAGATGTTGTTTTCCCACAATGCCCTTCCTGAGAACAATGGCGGCTGGAGTGAGCTGGTGTTGTAGGTGCTGATTTTAACCTGGCTTCAGGGCTGAATGAGTGCCCAAAAAGGGAATGGGGAGTTGTAAATCGATGTCACCATGACATTCTGGATCTTCAGTGTATCAAGACACTGGAGGGTTAAGAAATGTTGAGAAAGAGAGAGTTGAAGGTGGCAGCTGAGCCATGTGCTTTGGGAAAGGCTGATTATATGTTTAGGGGTGGAGACCTGTATATTATATGTATATACTTTTTAATATAGCTCTATTTTTATAATGTTGGTTTAAATAACCTTTTAAAAGGAAGTGAAGACCAATAGTTTTAAAATGCGCGCTAAACCTGAGTAAGTATCTTTTAGCCAATAATGTCCTCCTTTTTCCCCAAGACCTTTTGAGTAGATACCCTATGCTAGTAAAGTAGAACTTGATGATAAATAGGGGAAATAACATAACAAAGATATACAGTATAATAATGCTGAAGGCACATTTCATATCTTTATGGCTCTTAAGTACCGTCTGGTACATTGTCAGCAATTCTAAAATAATACTAATACTGTATATAGAAGTAGGTGTGTGAATTTGTGTATGTGCCCAAGTAGCTGGTTACATCTCAAGACCTGACTCACTTAACCAGTGACTGACTAAACGCCTAAAGTAATCTATCTTCCTGACCAAACTGGCAATCAGAACAGTTTGGGAACAATAAGGTGAATGTTTCCCTGAACAATAATAACAAGCAACAGCACAGCATCAGGAACAAGGAGATAAAAAAAAGCCCCAAAGGGGGGGACCATCTGAGATCCTCCAAAAGGCAAAACTCCTTTTTGAATCTAAGTTCACCCAAATTCCCACGACAGTGGGAACAAATAGGTCTAAGCTATAGCTCAGACCTGGGGTATCTTCGAGTGTCAGTGTAACAACCCCAGTGAATAAATCACAAAGTTTTAAAAGGCTCTGCAGAGTTATGAGAAGTGTGTTTCATCTCACCACGAAATCATACCTACCAAAAAAGCAAAAAATAAACAAAAACCAGGTAGAAAATTCTGGGAAAAAGAGAGGGGGATGTTGGTCCCAAACCCGCAGAGAAAGGAAGAAGGCAAGAGGGTTTCCCATTCAGGTGCGATCACGTGACTGATCACGTGACTTCCGGCACGGTCGAGGTACAGGCTGAAAAAACAGGTGGTATTTAAACAGGTAGTTTCCAATGGGGGCACCACCAACATCTCAAACAATGAGACAGAATATATTAAATTGTTACACCCTACCAATATCATAGTAGGGCCAAAAATAAAAAAAAGATATTTTCAATTTAGCTAATATTGAAAAAAAAGCAATAAAAAATTTTTAAAGATAAAAACATCAAAATTTACAACATATATATATATATATATATATATTTTATATATATATATATATATATATATATATATATATATAATATGGAAAATGTGCCTGTAGAACGTTACCTGTAAAACATACCCTGTAGAACACCCCCAGAACTTACCCGTAAAACGGTGCCGGGAGAATGATCCCTGTAAAACGGGTTTTAGGCAACCCTGTAAACGAAAAGGGCGGGGCCCCCCCACCCCATTTCCCTCTGTCCAACCCCCCCACCCCCCCCCCTTTCCCCCCACTTCCGCCCCCCACTTCCCCCCCCACTGGTCGCCCCCCCATTTCCCGGGGTGGGCCCCTTTTTTTTTTCCATCCTGGGGTCCGCACCCCCACCCCCCCCCACACCCCTGGGACCCTATCCTGGCGGTCCCTCGGCCCCTCGAGCCCCGGCGCCCGCCCCCCCACCCCCCCCCTTCCCCCCGGGCCCCCCCGAGCCCCTTCTGCAGCGCCTTCTGCGGATCGCCCCCCCGATTTTTTTAATTTTCCCCATTTTTCCAAAATTTCGAATTTTAGAGGGATTTTTTCGATCAAGTTTTACACGATTTTCGAATAATAAAAATTTTCCCTTGGGATCAAGTTCCTTATGGGGGAGAAATTTTCTTGATTCCAATAAAAAGAATGAAAGACCTTTTTTACTAATTCATCAGAAAAAACACCCCATGAGGCCTCTTTTAGGGTTTAAAAAAGCTAAAATTAGTTAAAAAAATTTTTTGTGGTTAACACTAATAAATTTTTCTTTTTTTATTAATACAAAAAATTATCGTTAACATAGTAAAAAATACATTTTTTTATTAATACATATATAAAAATAAAAAAATACAATTTTCATGTTTTCAGGTAATATGGTAACCCCCAGGGGGAAGGTAAAAAAAATTGAAATAAAAAAACAAAAGATAGGGTGACAAGCCTCTTTTTAATCTTTACTGTACATATTTCACCTTTTTCGTTACTTATAGACTTACAAGTGAATACTCCCCTCCTTTAAATGAACTCCTTTCTCTCCTCTCCCCATTCACCTACTCACTCACACATGGAATTTAACCCAGGATTTAAAAAAACAACACTTTTCCTGCATACACTTTCATTTTTTTTAATTATTCACACAATTTTTTACTCATATCCCACAAAGTCACAAAATTTACTATTCTACCATGACAAAAACCCCCTCACACCCAACCGGGTAACAAATTTTTTGATGTTTTTAAACCATGAAAACCAACACCCTCCCCAGATCATT
>WNWK01018930.1:0-38871 GCA_009830355.1 Cherax destructor | reverse complement strand
AGTAAACAAGTGTAGTCTACCTCACAACAACAGTAAACAAGTGTAGTCTACCTCACAACAGTAAACAAGTGTAGTCTACCTCACAACAACAGTAAACAAGTGTAGTCTACCTCACAACAACAGTAAACAAGTGTAGTCTAAATCACAACAGTAAACAAGTGTAGTCTACCTCACAACAACAGTAAACAAGTGTAGTCTACCTCACTCACTGTCTGCCACTAATTAAGAACAAATTATCAATTATTTCACGTTAATGACATATTTTAATTAAGTTTATTAACTAAGCAAGTGACGTAGCAACAACAACCAGGGTAATTAACTTGGTTAATTGAGTCGAATTATGGTTAATTTAGCTGTTATTATTATTATTATTATTATTATTATTATTCGATCGCTAGCGCACTCAGCTCACACACCGAGGTCAGGAGTTCGAATCCCCGGTACGGCTGGAAAACATTAGGGACGTGTTTCCATAAGACACCTGCTGTCTATGTTCACCCATCAGTAAAACAGGTACCTGGGTGTTAGTTGACTGGTGTGGGTCGCATCCTGGGACAAAACTGACCTAATTTGCGGGAAATGCTCAGCATAACAAGGGACTTACTGTATGTCATTGATGTCAGCCATGGTCTGTATACCTTGTACATGTACTTGTAGAAATAAAGATATTATTATTATTATTATTATTATTATTATTATTACTACTACTACTATTGCTATTATTACTACTACTACTATTGCTATTATTACTACTACTATTGCTATTACTACTACTACTATTGCTATTACTACTACTACTATTTTTACTACAACTGCATCTACTACTACTATTACTATTATTACTACTACTTCTACTGCTACTATTATTACTACTATAACTACATCTACTACTATTACTGTTATTACTACTACTTCTATTTACTACCATTACTATTACTACTATTAGTCGACAGAGACTATTGTGCCATATAACTTTTTTGACGCTATTCCAAATTTACTTTACAGTCATCATCTACCACATCTACTTTACAATCATCATCTACCACATCTACTTTACAGTCATCATCTACCACATCTACTTTACAATCATCATCTACCACATCTACTTTACAGTCATCATCTACCACATCTACTTTAGTCATCATCTACCACATCTACTTTAGTCATCATCTACCACATCTACTTTACAGACATCATCTACCACGTCTAGTTTACATATATTTTCCTGGTCTTCTACAAACTAGGTTAGTAACTTTTAATCAGTGTTATACTATATGTCGGTCCAGTAAATAAGGTGGACCTTCAAACGAGGTCGGCTTTTACCGATGGGGTTCTGCCTGACTTGTCGGATGCGGCGTCGGCCGCCCGAAATTAGGTAATGAACGACATTTGTGTGCTGAGGTCTACGTCATTGTAGAGACGTCAGGTGACGTTTCGCCATATGCAACACTTGGGTATCTTTATAGAGGAGACGTTTCGCCACACAGTGTCTTCAATAGTCCAATACAAAGAAGAATGCTGAAGATCAGAAGGAGTTTGAGGTAATCAGTCCCAGCTGACCCACTGACACACTGTGTCCTGGTTTGTTCTGGGGCAACTGGAGTGGCTTGGTTTTAGGACCGAAGTGAAAAGACCGGCTTAGTGGCTTTTCAGTCAGTCAGTTGTTCAGTAGTGACATGGAGTCCAACTGACTCTCACTGACGAAGGCTGTCAGTCAAGTACAAGTCTGACTCAGATTTCAGCGTGTAGAGAGTGACGATGTTTTGGTGGCCTCCTAGTGACTCCAGGCCCGTGCCACCCCGTTAATAGCATAGATAGGAAGAATGACCACTAGTCGACAGTTACTACATTAGTGAAGCGTAGAATGACCTTAACTGGCAGTCACTACCATGGTTTGTGGAATGACTACTGCCGGATGGCAGACTACTGCTGGATGGTAGACTACTGCTGGATGGCAGACTACTGCTGGATGGCAGACTACTGCTGGATGGCAGACTACTGCTGGATGGCAGACTACTGCTGAATGGCAGACTACTGCTGGATGGCAGACTACTGCTGGATGGCAGACTACTGCTGAATGGCAGACTACTGCTGGATGGCAGACTACCGCTGGATGGCAGACTACCGCCGGATGGCAGACTACTGCTGGATGGCAGGCTATTGCTGGATGGCAGACTACTGCTGGATGGCAGACTACTGCTGGATGGCAGACTACTGCTGGATGGCAGACTACTGCTGGATGGCAGACTACTGCTGGATGGCAGACTACTGCTGGATGGCAGACTACTGCTGGATGGCAGACTACTGCTGGATGGCAGACTACTGCTGGATGGCAGACTACTGCTGGATGGCAGACTACTGCTGGATGGCAGACTACTGCTGGATGGCAGACTACTGCTGGATGGCAGACTACTGCTGGATGGCAGACTACTGCTGGATGGCAGACTACTGCTGGATGGCAGACTACTGCTGGATGACAGACTACTGCTGGATAGCAGACTACTGCTGGATGGCAGACTACTGCCGGATGGCAGACTACTGCTGGATGGCAGACTACCGCTGGATGGCAGACTACCGCCGGATGGCAGACTACTGCTGGATGGCAGGCTATTGCTGGATGGCAGACTACTGCTGGATGGCAGACTACTGCTGGATGGCAGACTACTGCTGGATGGCAGACTACTGCTGGATGGCAGACTACTGCTGGATGGCAGACTACTGCTGGATGGCAGACTACTGCTGGATGGCAGACTACTGCTGGATGGCAGACTACTGCTGGATGGCAGACTACTGCTGGATGGCAGACTACTGCTGGATGGCAGACTACTGCTGGATGGCAGACTACTGCTGGATGGCAGACTACTGCTGGATGGCAGACTACCTTTGGGCTGGATGGCAGACTACTGCTGGATGGCAGACTACTGCTGGATGGCAGACTACTGCCGGATGGCAGACTACTGCTGGATGGCAGACTATTGCTGGATGGCAGACTACTGCTGGATGGCAGACTACTGCTGGATGGCAGACTACTGCTGTGAATGGCAGACTACTGCTGGATGGCAGACTACTATGTCGTGCCGAATAGGTAAAACTGGTCAATTAGCAAGAACACATTTAAAATTAAGTCCTTTCTAAAAATTTCTATTATACGTTTAAAGATATACTATTTCTTTCATTTAAGTTAATTAATATAAAAAGTAATATTTTTTTACCAAAAGAACCTTAGAAAACTTACCTAACTTTATTATAACAAGCGCAATTTAATTTTGTTTAATAATAAACAAACACAATGAAATATATTTTTTTTCGTTAGGCTCAGAATGATTTTTGCGAAATTATTGCATATACAAAGAGCGTTGCTATTTAAGTCAAAATAGCAAGTTTTACCTATTCGACACAGCACGACATTAAATATATATATATATATATATATATATATATATATATATATATATATATATATATATATATATATATATATATATATATACATATATACGGATAACTAAAATATAATGCTCCGTAAAAACCCACATGTGAACATAAACACAGAAGATTAAAATTGGTCTGTATATTTCAATCCCCTTCTGGGATCCTCTTCAGCAGTTACACAAGTGAAATGAAAACAAGAATATATAGGGAAGGTTACACCTCACCCCGTACACGTGAGCAGTGGGACGTGTCCAGCAGTGGGTGCGTGAGCTTCTGAAGTGAAACTTAAAATCTGGGTAGGAAGTTCCTTTGTGTTATGTAATCCCTGATGTTGTGCTGGCGTTCTGTTAGGTTGGGCGCTGGCATGTACCGCTTGAGGGCGAATTTTGAAATGACGTCTAGTTTCCACTGTCCCTGTGAGATGTTGAAATTTTAAGTGGTAACTATGAGGGCAGGTTCTGTGATTTCGCGTTTGTAGCTGCAGTGTGGTTTTGTGTTTGATGGTGATTGTTGATGCTGACATGTTGATAAATGGCTGAATTATCCTGTGCGTAACGTATTGCCCTCTGGTGCTCAATGATCCTTGTAGATAGTGTTCATCCTGTTTGCTTTATGTATACTTAGATGCAGTCTTTACATGGTAGCTGGTAAACTCCTGGTGTGTCTTGCGTTGCTCAATGTTTGTGTTATTGAAAAAGAGATTCTCTAGTGTATCGTGATTATGTTGGTCACTTTGTTAAGACGATTGAATGTACCTTGGTGGTAGAGTACCATGAGTTGAGATTTCCTGGATGGGGTTGAGTTTTTGTTTAATAAACCAGTCAGGGTCTCCTAATTTGCAGAATTGTCTTCTAAGGACTTCTATTTCTTGGTCTAGCTTTGAGGGGCTGCATATCCTGAGTGCACGCAAGAACAGGCTTAAGATGCTGCTCTTCTTAATCTAGATTGAATGGTGGCTGTAGAAATAAACATAGTTGAGTGGGATTCCTCTAAACTGAAAATTCAACCTGATAGTTACTTCTGGTAATGACAACATCAACAAATGGAAGTTGATTGTTTCCCATTCAGCTCTGAACTGCATAGAGGGAACAAGATTGTTAAGAGTCTCAACGAATGTGTCAAACACTGCCCCAGCTGACGTCTCATGTGGTACAGACATCATCAACGTACCTGTACCAGGTCATCTCTGGTGGCATGATGCTGGGAAAGATGCCAGTTCCATGTATAGATTAGCGAGTACCAGAGAGAGTGGACTTTCCATGCTGCAACCCTTCAATCCAGATTAAGAAGAGCACCATCTCAAGGCTGTTTTAGAGCTTTATGGGCACTTTAAGACTCTGAAGCGCAGTTTAAGAGGTTTATGGGCAGTCTTAAAGCTTAAGGCGCAGTTTAAGAGTTTTATGGGCAGTTTAAGGGCTTGAAACGCAGTTTAAGTGCTGCGCAGTTACCTTACACAGTTATATATGTAAATAAGTGAATCAAATTGTGTTTTTTACGTATTAAAGTGTAAATGATTCTTGCGAGGCGTTATTTACATCAGCTGGTTAATACTGATATTTCTGTTATTTACAGCAGCTAGTTAACATTATTTACAACAGCTGGTTAACATTATTTACAACAGCTGGTTAAAATTGTTATTTACAGCCACTGTAAGTAGATATACCTGATGGTGTATATACTCTGATATACCTGGTGGTGTATATACACTGATATACCTGGTGGTGTTTATACACTGATATACCTGGTGGTGTATATACACTGATATACCTGGTGGTGTATATACACTGATATACCTGGTGGTGTATATACTCTGATATACCTGGTGGTGTATATACACTGATATACCTGGTGGTGTTTATACACTGATATACCTGGTGGTGTATATACACTGATATACCTGGTGGTGTATATACTCTGATATACCTGGTGGTGTATATACACTGATATACCTGGTGGTGTTTATACACTGATATACATGGTGGTGTATATACACTGATATACCTGGTGGTGTATATACACTGATATACCTGGTGGTGTATATACAATGATATACCTGGTGGTGTATATACACTGATATACCTGGTGGTGTATATACACTGATATACCTGGTGGTGTATATACACTGATATACCTGGTGGTGTATATACACTGATATACCTGGTGGTGTATATACACTGATATACCTGGTGGTGTATATACAATGATATACCTGGTGGTGTATATACACTGATATACCTGGTGGTGTTTATACACTGATATACCTGGTGGTGTATATACACTGATATACCTGGTGGTGTATATACACTGATATACCTGGTGGTGTTTATACACTGATATACCTGGTGGTGTATATACACTGATATACCTGGTGGTGTATATACACTGATATACCTGGTGGTGTATATACAATGATATACCTGGTGGTGTATATACACTGATATACCTGGTGGTGTATATACACTGATATACCTGGTGGTGTATATACACTGATATACCTGGTGGTGTATATACACTGATATACCTGGTGGTGTATATACACTGATATACCTGGTGGTGTATATACTGATATACCTGGTGGTGTATATACACTGATATACCTGGTGGTGTATATACACTGATATACCTGCTATATATACGCTGAGATGTATGACTTGATAAAAGCTCTACACAGAGTGAAACAAAACATGACAAGGCTCTACGTAGAGTGAAACGTGATTTAATAAAGCTCTACACAGTGAGGTGACCTGATAAAGCTCTACAGTGAGAGGTGACCTGATAAAGCTCTACAGTAAGAGGTGACCTGATAAAGCTCTACAGTAAGAGGTGACCTGATAAAGCTCTACATTGAGAGGTGACCTAATAAAGCTCTACACAGTGAGAGGTGACCTGATAAAGCTCTACAGTAAGAGGTGACCTGATAAAGCTCTACAGTGAGAAGTGACCTGATAAAGCTCTACAGTAAGAGGTGACCTGATAAAGCTCTACAGTGAGAGGTGACCTGATAAAGCTCTACAGTAAGAGGTGACCTGATAAAGCTCTACAGTAAGAGGTGACCTGATAAAGCTCTACAGTGAGAGGTGACCTGATAAAGCTCTACAGTGAGAGGTGACTGATAAAGCTCTACAGTAAGAGGTGACCTGATAAAGCTCTACAGTGAGAGGTGACCTGATAAAGCTCTACACAGTGAGAGGTGACCTGATAAAGCTCTACAGTAAGAGGTGACCTGATAAAGCTCTACAGTAAGAGGTGACCTGATAAAGCTCTACACAGTGAGAGGTGACCTGATGAAGCTCTACACAGTGAGAGGTGACCTGATGAAGCTCTACACAGTGAGAGGTGACCTGATGAAGCTCTACACAATGAGAGGTGACCTGATGAAGCTCTACACAGTGAGAGGTGACCTGATGAAGCTCTACGCAGTTAGAAGTGACCTGATGAAGCTCTACACAGTGAGAGGTGACCTGATGAAGCTCTACACAGTGAGAGGTGACCTGATGAAGCTCTACGCAGTGAGAGGTGACCTGATAAAGCTCTACACAGTGAGAGGTGACCTGATGAAGCTCTACACAGTGAGAGGTGACCTGATGAAGCTCTACACAGTGAGAGGTGACCTGATGAAGCTCTACACAGTGAGAGGTGACCTGATGAAGCTCTACACAGTGAGAGGTGACCTGATGAAGCTCTACACAGTGAGAGGTGACCTGATAAAGCTCTACACATCTAACATTCCCCTCATCTAACATTGTCTCAGCTTGTTGCAACAGTCGTGAGTCCCTGTACGTCGTTGTACGTCCCCAATACGTCACTGTACGTACCTGGACGCCGCTGTACGTCCCCTTTACGTCCCTGTGCGTAATTGTACGTTGCTGTATGTCATTGTACCTCGCTGTACGTCCCCCTGTACGTCACTGTACATAGCTGTACGTCCCCCTGTACGTCACTGTACATAGCTGTACGTCCCCAGTACGTCCCTGTAGCTCGGGAATGTAAATAACGCCAACACTCGTGTATTTTACTAACCTAAATTTGAAGCTGCCCAATTAATATATAGCTTGTTTATACAGAATGCGAAGATGACCTGTTATTTACGTTAAGGGATAACGTAAAGCCGAGACAGCAGTGCCTAAACGTACGTAATAAGGTAAAGAGTTTACTGGGATTTATATCAAGAAGTGTAAGCAACCGGAATCTATCCGCCCGCCTCTTGGTTAGTTTAATATCTATATTTGTCACCCCATACCCATCCTGTGGGCGGTAGTCAGAGGATTACCCATGTACATAATGGATCCAGGGACTGGGCCCCAAAGTTTTGATATCTGAACAAGTTACAAAGGTAATGAACTGTTTCCGTGAGTGTATCTGGTCATAGTTACAAATGGACAAGAAACACAGTATTGCAGTTACCTTTGTGAGGGAGTAATGATGGTCGAGGCAGCCGCTGTAGAGGTATATACCAGCGCCTGGCGGGCACTGGGTATACTGGTATACCTGTGTGCTGGTATACCTGTGTGCTGATATACCTGTGTGCTGGTATACCTATGTGCTGGTATACCTGTATGTTGGTATACCTATGTGCTGGTATACCTATGTGCTGGTATACCTGTGTGCTGATACACCTGTGTGCTGATACACCTGTGTGCTGGTATACCTGTATGCTGGTATACCTGTGTGTTCTATACTTGTGTGCTGGTATACCTGTGTGCTGAAATACTAGTATGCGTAGTGAGGATACCCACCCTCAGGAGGGTGTACGGTTTTTGTGTTGTGTGTCCGTACACTTTCTCGTTATATCTCTCGCTCGCTTTTTCCATGTGTGTATTTACACTTGTGTATGTGTGTCGTGGCCCTCTGGTTAACGGGAGGGAGGGATGGTAGACTAGAGGGAGAGTGAGAGAGGGAGGGAGGGAGGGAGAGAGAGAGAGAGGAGGGTGAAGTCTCTTGATAATACACAGGGTATGTGTCGTGAGGGAGTAGTAGTGTGGCACTGGCACTCTGAACGGCACTCCCACGCTGTATGAGGCACTCTCCTCTACTGGACCTCTTCCCCCCCTTTATTTCACCCCTTCTCCCCTTCCTCCTCCCTCTCCCCCTCCTCCTCCTCTTCCCATTGGTGGAGAAGCTCCGCCCCCTGCCACCCACGCACACCCGCCCCGCCCACTGTCACCCACCCCTTCAACCGCTCCCTGCCGCTCATCCGCCCCCTGTCACCCCTTCACTTGCCAATTCCGTCCCCTGCTGCTACCACAGATGTTTGGGTAGGTCTTCTAACACCTGTCACCCCTTGTTCTACTAGTAATAAATAGGTACCTCGGTGCTAGTCTCCTAGCACCTGCTACTACTGTTCTTCTGGTAGTAAACAGTTACCTTGGTGCTAGTCTCCTAGCACCTGCTACTGCTGTTCTTCTAGTAGCAGTCACCTTGGTGCTAGTCTCCTAAGTAAGTTTATTTAGGTACAGGTCCACATAAGTACAATTATCATTCACTGTAACATATGTGTAAATTACCCAGAATAACCCAAAAAAGGTCAGACAAATGGACTTATATCCATTGGGGTCCTAGTGATATTATTTTAAGCCTAGCTGTAAGATACAGTAGAAACCAGTCATAATAATAACATTAAAAGGTAAAACAACTACGTAACTGAACAGTAAAATGAGCTACGACAGGAATGAGGTGAACTGAGTTATTTACATGGAGATTAAAGAGAGGATCAGCTTACAGTAATAGGTACACCAGTGTAGATGAATGGTTCAGAGAACCGACAAGTTATAAATTAGATACATATGCAACACTTGGGTATCTTTATTGAGGAAACGTTTCGCCACACAGTGGCTTCATCAGTCCAATACAAAGCAGAAAGGTGTAAGGAGAGGAGTTTGAGGCAATCAGTCCCTCGGCCTGGAGTTGATGTGTTGAGTCCATCAATCTTATAGAAAGTACACCAGTGTTAACTATACAAGGAATCACTCTCCTCTCTTTCTGTACCTTTAGTCATTAGGTTGTGTGATACTGTGAAACAAGGACAACCAAGACAGTGCTTGTGTGATACTGTGAAACAAGGACAACCAAGACAGTGCTTGTGTGATACTGTGAAACAAGGACAACCAAGACAGTGCTTGTGTGATCTGTGAAACAAGGACACCAAGACAGTTGTGTGATACTGTGAAACAAGGACAACCAAGACAGTGCTTGTGTGATACTGTGAAACAAGGACAACCAAGACAGTGCTTGTGTGATACTGTGAAACAAGGACAACCAAGACAGTGCTTGTGTGATACTGTGAAACAAGGACAACCAAGACAGTGCTTGTGTGATACTGTGAAACAAGGACAACCAAGACAGTGCTTGTGTGATACTGTGAAACAAGGACAACCAAGACAGTGCTTGTGTGATACTGTGAAACAAGGACAACCAAGACAGTGCTTGTGTGATACTGTGAAACAAGGAGAGACATGTGTTGCCTTGGAGTGAAGCTCAGTTTACCATTACTGAAGCTCAGTTTACCATTACTGAAGCTCAGGTTACCATTACTGAAGCTCAGCTTACCATTACTGAAGCTCAGCTTACCATTACTGAAGCTCAGCTTACCATTACTGAAGCTCAGCTTACCATTACTGAAGCTCAGCTTACCATGACTGAAGCTCAGCTTACCATGACTGAAGCTCAGCTTACCATGACTGAAGCTCAGCTTACCATCACTGAAGCTCAGCTTACCATCACTGAAGCTCAGCTTAGCATCACTGAAGCTCAGCTTACCATCACTGAAGCTCAGCTTACCATCACTGAAGCTCAGCTTACCATCACTGAAGCTCAGCTTACCATCACTGAAGCTCAGCTTACCATCACTGAAGCTCAGCTTACCATCACTGAAGCTCAGCTTACATCACTGAAGCTCAGCTTACCATCACTGAAGCTCAGCTTACCATCACTAAGCTCAGCTTACCATCACTGAAGCTCAGCTTACCATCACTGAAGCTCAGCTTACCATCACTGAAGCTCAGCTTACCATCCTGAGCTCAGTTACCATCACTGAAGCTCAGCTTATCATCACTGAAGCTCAGCTACCATCACTGAAGCTCAGCTTACCATCACTGAAGCTCACTTCCATCACTAACTCAACCATCACTGAAGCTCAGCTTACCATCACTGAAGCTCAGCTTACCATCACTGAAGCTCAGCTTAATAGACAGCAGTGCCTGGCAGCATCTTCAATGGTAGTAACCAGCACGATGGTACAGAGAGAATGAACTTGAGTCTCCAGTCCAACTCATATTATTCTTGGTCACTCTTCCCCCCTCCTAACCCCCCAACCTCACAGGGTCATCGGGTGACCTCACTTCCCCTCCGACTTAACCTAACACTTCAACCTGACTTGACCCACCTTTAACCTAAATATATAAACACCGTTGTTCTTGGGCATCGTCTAAGAGGCGTCAACAAGGTCACTCACAGAAATGTTTACATATGAACAGGTTTAAGTGCTTGCTATGACACACACACACACAGCGGCCAGTGAAGAGGCGGGGTCAGGAGCTGTAGCTCGACCCCTGCAACCACAACTAGGTGAGTACACCTGCAACCACAACTAGGTGAGTACACCTGCAACCACAACTAGGTGAGTACACCTGCAACCACAACTAGGTGAGTACACCTGCAACCACAACTAGGTGAGTACACCTGCAACCACAACTAGGTGAGTACACCTGCAACCACAACTAGGTGAGTACACCTGCAACCACAACTAGGTGAGTACACCTGCAACCACAACTAGGTGAGTACACCTGCAACCACAACTAGGTGAGTACACCTGCAACCACAACTAGGTGAGTACACCTGCAACCACAACTAGGTGAGTACACCTGCAACCACAACTAGGTGAGTACACCTGAAACCACAACTAGGTGAGTACACCTGCAACCACAACTAGGTGAGTACACTTGCAACCACAACTAGGTGAGTACACTTGCAACCACAACTAGGTGAGTACACCTGCAACCACAACTAGGTGAGTACACCTGCAACCACAACTAGGTGAGTACACCTGCAACCACAACTAGGTGAGTACACCTGCAACCACAACTAGGTGAGTACACCTGCAACCACAACTAGGTGAGTACACCTGCAACCACAACTAGGTGAGTACACCTGCAACCACAACTAGGTGAGTACACCTGCAACCACAACTAGGTGAGTACACCTGCAACCACAACTAGGTGAGTACACCTGCAACCACAACTAGGTGAGTACACCTGCAACCACAACTAGGTGAGTACACCTGCAACCACAACTAGGTGAGTACACCTGCAACCACAACTAGGTGAGTACACCTGCAACCACAACTAGGTGAGTACACCTGCAACCACAACTAGGTGAGTACACCTGCAACCACAACTAGGTGAATACACCTGCAACCACAACTAGGTGAATACACCTGCAACCACAACTAGGTGAGTACACACACACAGGGTGCAGTAGGTGGAGGGTTAGGTGGGGAGGATGTGGGACTGGTCAAGATAGTGGTGAGATAAATCATCTCTCAGTTAAATGTGGTTGTTTCCTGAGGTCATGGTCTCCGCGGCCACGTTCCAAACCATTTCTCCGAGTTGCTACTTTTGTTGACCAGATTATTGGTGCTAGCTGCACAAAATTCAACGTAGGCATCACAGCCCGGCTGTTCAGGAACTGCCATGAAAACTTATAAAGTTCCATCTTGAAGACAGCTAGGGTGATATATTGTTAATTCTCCATATGCACGAAGGAAGCTTACCGAAAAGTCTTGAGCTCCTTACACTGAGTTTACTTAGTGCACTTATCGTATATTTGCTTTTCGTTAGAGGTGTTTGACATTTTGCTAAGATACTTGCTTTCACAGGGAACAATTCACTTCACAGGTTTGGCACCAATCCTTCTCCAATCCCTCCATAATTTTCCAGATGTAAATTATGATATACCTTTCTCGCCTACGTTCTAAGGAGTATTACAGAGGACTTCCGGCATTTTCAGTAGCCCAAATCACTTGACTGAGTTTAAATGAGCAGCGAAGTTTCTCTGTACATTTTTCACTTCTACAATTTCTCCTGAAATGAAGGAGCCGTTGTATACACATCACAAAATCTACGCCACAGAAGAAGAAGGAAATCACTGACATTAACAGACAGAACATACTATCACACTAAATTTAAATACAACTTGCATTACTTAAAAAAAACAATAGATGCGAAAGGTTAAAGAGGCTCTTCCCAACACTGCCAGAGGTGCCTCTACAGAGAAGCTTGATAAACCCCAACAAGACCGGAATGTTGTACAAGACTTGATATGTTTATATGTACCTGATAATAAGTCATAGAGTTTCTTTAGGCCTTCCAGAAGCTTCTCATTACCGAGTCTCTGAGCCTTTTCAAAAGTAGACTGTCGTCCAAGCAATATATACCAAGCAAGAGACCAAGAGTGTGGTACACGCTACCAAGAGTGTGGTACACGCTACCAAGAGTGTGGTAAACGTTACCAAGAGTGTGGTACACATTACCAAGAGTGTGGTACACTTTACCACACACTACAGTATTTCTCCTGGCGCCCACCTTGTACGCGAACACCAGTGCAAAATACCACACTGAGGCAACAACCGTAGGTCCAATGAGGAAACACAACTAGGTTAAGTTTTCTGAATTCTATATCTCGCCACCCCCTAGTATTACCTAGCCACCCACTAGTGTTACCTAGCCACCCACTAAGTGTTACCTTGCCATCCACTAGTGTTACCTAGCCACCCACTTGTGTTACCTTGCCACCCACTAGTGTTACCTAGCCACCCACTAGTATTACTTTGCCACCCACTAGTGTTACCTTGCCACCCTCTAGTGTTAACTAGCCACCCACTAGTGTTACCTAGCCACCCACTAGTGTTACCTTGCCACCCACTAGTTATCTTGTCACCCACTAGTGTTACCTTGCCACCCACTAGTGTTATCTTGCCACCCACTGGTGTTACTTAGCCACCCAATAGTGTTACCTTGCCACCCACTAGTGTTATCTTACCACCCACTGGTGTTACTTAGCCACCCACTAGTGTTACCTTGCCACCCACTAGTGTTATCTTGCCACCCACTAGTGTTACTTAGCCACCCACTAGTGTTATCTTGACACCCACTAGTGTTATCTTGCCACCCACTAGTGTTACCTTGCCACCCACTAGTATTATCTTGCCACCCACTGGTGTTACTTAGCCACCCACTAGTGTTACCTTGCCACCCACTAGTGTTAACATGCCACCTGTTGCGGACCCCGAACTAATCTGTTTATTTAAACAGATTGTATTTTTAATATTGTGTATATTTTATTATCATAATTGTATATTTGAGATTTCCGTTATTAGCTAAAACGAAAATGTCTTACTTCTCATCTTAGTCTTTAATGTCTGCAAAACGTCGACAATAAGAACAATAGCACTACAAAGATATCTATATACAGAAATCGCACAGAGGCGCCAGCTAGAACAGTAGCTGAACCAACTATGCCAACAGCAAGGCTACAGAACAGACTGTGGAAGCCCACAATAATCTGCAACGAACATTAAGGAACTTTAGTAGGTTCTGTTCCAAAATGTCTATCACTTAACTTTTATCCTTTCAATACACGGTACCAGCTAGAATAATATGCTTCGTCCCAGGACAGCAGTGACTCAAAATGACTGAAAGGTTCTTGGTCTTACTAGGGGCGCAAACAACATCAACCATGCTAGCTCCGTCGTGTGGATGCTCTGGACATGTCCAACAACAGAGAGGGAGACAAATCAATCCCCTGAGCTCCAACCGTATAGGGAGGCACTTACCAAGAACGTGCTAAAATCAATCCTTTCACTCTGCCCAGTAAAGGTATCGCCAATACCGATAGCAATGGGGAGGAGACAGTTCCTTATACCCCGTACTTGCTTGTCTTCTGGGTGAGTGGTAAGCGAGAGCCAAACATAAGTAGCCATCATTGCTGGGAGTCAAACACTCAAGTTAGCAACTTCCCGTTCTAGAGACTTCTCTGTACAGATTGTCAAATATTAAGTTGGGACCTAGCTCCCCTATCTGACGGTTTAGAACTTCTGCATGAAAAGTACATTTGAGCCTCAGATGATCCTGACATTATGAAAATAAGTTCATACCAAGAGTGAATATATTATGCCAAAATATTGCTTAAGAGACAGATCGTTGATCATTTCTCCTTTCCCTTGGATCAAACTCCCGGACAGGCCCCCATTTGTTACGATAAGGGCCTTATCTCTAGGCCTGTCTTGGCCCCCTCATAACAAGATATTTAATTAAGGTTTTCTCTTTTCACAATCAGAGAAAATAATTTCAATATAAGGGTATTTTTGGGGAGGTTGATCCAAACAAAGTAAAATTGTGACATTTAATATATAAGATTCATATAATTCAGCATATGATATAAAATTCTCTTTTGCAATATAAAACCTCAAGATACATTATCTTATGACCAAATGATTCAGAAGTCTTCGTTACAGTTAAAACTACCTAATCTTGACTATACAAGCTATCACTAAGTCGAGGATAAATAGACAGTGTTCAATAACTTGTTCAAACCATAGTAGGGACTTCAAACCTCTTAAAGGTAGAATAACTTGCTCAAGCCTACTGAGAAGGGAGCGTATGACTACACTTGTGAGAGTGAGTGAACCTACTCGGGACTAACAGCCTTTTAAGGGTAGGATAACTTAGAAGAGAGCATATGACTATTAAGAGAGTGCGAATCTACTCCTAACCAGGAGAGGGTGTGTGAACCTACTCCCTGTTGGGAGAGGGTACGCACTCTCTTAATAGTCATATGCTCTCTTCTAAGTTATCCTACCCTTAAAAGGCTGTTAGTCCCGAGTAGGTTCACTCACTCTCAAGTGTAGTCATACGCTCCCTTCTCAGTAGGCTTGAGCAAGTTATTCTACCTTTAAGAGGTTTGAAGTCCTTACTATGGTTTGAACAAGTTATTGAACACTGTCTATTTATCCTCGACTTAGTGATAGCTTGTAATAGTCAAGATTAGGTAGTTTTAACTGTAACGAAGACTTCTGAATCATTGGGTCATAAGATAATGTATCTTGAGGTTTTATATTGCAAAAGAGAATTTTATATCATATGTTGAATTATATGAATCATTATATATTAAATGTCACAATTTTACTTTGTTTGGATCAATCTCCCCAAAAATACCCATATATTGAAATTATTTTCTCTGATTGTGAAAAGAGCAAACCTTAATTAATTAAATATCTTATGAGGGGACCAAGACAGGCCTAGAGATAAGGCCCTGATCGTAACACCACCCACTAGTGTTACCTTGCCACCCACTAGTGTTACCTTGCCACCCACTAGTGTTACCTTGCCACCCACTAGTGTTACCTTGCCACCCACTAGTGTTACCTTGCCACCCACTAGTGTTACCTTGCCACCCACTAGTGTTACCTTGCCACCCACTAGTGTTACCTTGCCACCCACTAGTGTTACCTTGCCACCCACTAGTGTTACCTTGCCACCCACTAGTGTTACCTTGCCACCCACTAGTGTTACCTTGCCACCCACTAGTGTTACCTTGCCACCCACTAGTGTTACCTTGCCACCCACTAGTGTTACCTTGCCACCCACTAGTGTTACCTTGCCACCCACTAGTGTTACTTCTCATGGTGCCATTATGCTAGTGATGGATTATTATACCAAGAATTAACACGACCCTCCCCTTCCTCTGACCAAACCCGGATTCCTTCCATTTCCAAGGGTCTGTGGCCCTAACAGGTTTAGCGCTCCTCCACCCTACCAGGAAGTAAGTAAGTTTATTCAGGTATACACAAATACATTTACATAGTTTATCATACATAGCAGCATATGTGTAGAGAACCTAGGATAACCCAAAAAGTCAGACAGAGTGACTTATTAATAATAATCTCCCAATAATGTTTTATAAACACCAATACTTTATTCATTCAAAAAATAAAAATAACTCACCCATACAAAAAAAATATAAATCACCATAGAAATTTCATTTTAATTTTCAAAACTTTAAAAAATAATGTCTAATTTGTTCTCTATATTTACCTTCATATTGTGGGGGTTCGTGAGGAGATATTGGAGTAAGGAATACACACGTTGGATTGTCTTGGAGGCATATAATTAAGAGAGTCTTGAGGAGAAACCCAAGAGCCTTGCCTTGTCCAGTCTAGCCTGGCCTCTAGCTGGCGGCACACATGTGCGGGACGCGTGACGTCACGCAAAAAGGGAGCCTATCTATAAAGTAGCTGGGTTTGTCTAAGTATACTATACAAGTACACAGTAACACTACTGACATTTGTACATAACTTTTCTGTAGGTAAAAAGCTTTGAAATAGTACTGTATATGGACTTATAAATTAGCATACTCCAGGTTCCAAATTAGCAAACGTGGTTATATTATTATACTCACAAGGGAACACTAAACCTATAGGATTTTTATTTTTATGGTTGACAGTATGACACCCATAGGTGTCATACAGAGCTTTAAACCCATAGGTGTCATACTGTCATACAGAGCTTTAAACCCATAGGTGTCATACAGAGCTTTAAACCCATAGGTGTCATACTGTCATACAGAGCTTTAAACCCATAGGTGTCATACTGTCATACAGAGCTTTAAACCCATAGGTGTCATACTGTCCTACAGAGTTTTAAACCCATAGGTGTCATACTGTCCTACAGAGCTTTAAACCCATAGGTGTTATACTGTCATACGGCTTTAAACCCATACATGTCATACAGAGCTTTAAACCCATAGGTGTCATACAGAGCTTTAAACCCATAGGTGTCATACTGTCATACAGAGCTTTAAACCCATAGGTGTCATACTGTCATACAGAGCTTTAAACCCATAGGTGTCATACTGTTATACAGAGCTTTAAACCCATAGGTGTCATACTGTCATACAGAGCTTTAAACCCATAGGTGTCATACTGTCATACAGAGCTTTAAACCCATAGGTGTCATACAGAGCTTTAAACCCATAGGTGCCATACTGTCATACAGAGCTTTAAACCCATAGGTGTCATACTGTCATACAGAGCTTTAAACCCATAGGTGTCATACTGCCATACAGAGCTTTAAACCCATAGGTGTCATACTGCCATACAGAGCTTTAAAACCATAGGTGTCATACACATTTTAAACGTATGAGTGTCATACAGTGCCTGGGGGAATGGAAGACATTCAAGATTAGGTCAAGGAACTGGAACACCCTCATCAACTATGCAATTATAAAAGCAGTTTAGTACAGTACAGGAGGGACCCACATATACAGCACATCACCTACTATTTTCAGTGTTCCACGTTTTCGTTGGCTTTCAACTGAGCCAATGTTCCACCCACTGGTAACACACCGGCAGGTGAAAAAATGAACAATGGCTAAAGTTGAAGCCAAGAAGAACGTGGACACCAAAATAAGGTGCTGTATAAGCAGGTCCCTCCTGTACACTTAATCAGTGTTTGCTAAACAATTCTTTTTCTGTAACAATCGCAGATATTTCTTTTTTATATCAATTTCACTCTCTTCCCACTTTCATAACTTGAAAGATTTTTTAAAAGCTGTTTTCTGTCCACATTATAATTATTACATTTCAGCACTTAACTGGTATGAATCACAAAGCTTTACTTCAATGAATAAACATTAAATACTCCATTTTAAAATGTTTAACAATTCAATTGTTTCTTGTTTAATATTTAAACTTGTGACTTGTCTTTCACAAAATACTACTCATTATTTTTATTATAATTATCCTTTTTTTTTTATTTCTCTGACCTTCTCCCACAAAAAAAGGAAACACATTCACCATCAACATTCAATCACTGTCTTGCCAGAATTGTGTTGACATCACAATTTAGATTATCCTCCTACTGCAACATCCCTACACGTCCTTCAGAGTGCAGGCACTGCCTTTTCTATCTCCAGGACTCAAGTCTGGCTAGCCTATTTTCCTGAAACCTTTTATAAACGTTACCTTGCTCACACTCCAACAGCACGTTGAAAAGGTTCGTTAATTTCAGATGTTACCTACAATATAGTACACTGCAGGATGTTCAAGATTACTTTAATACAGTTAAGGTAAACTTTATGTATACATCATTATAGCAACACTACCTGTATTATTAATTTTATTGTCTATGCTTTAACAGAACACAAGCGATATGTACTGTAGTCATTTGTTTTTAAGCACTATAACAATGGGGGAAGATTGACTGGGAATTAAGTATGTACAGTGTAAATAGTGATGTCAATATATCTTTGGAAAGATAGATTTATTATATTCACAAAAAATGCACCAAACCAATGAGGGTTATTAACAACTGAAAGACTGAGGGAAACTAACATTGGGAGGTAGTAAGAAGGTTATACTTATGATTTATGCTAGCGCACTCGTCTCACACACTGAGGTTTGGAGGTCGATCCCCCCGGTATGTCTGGAAAACATTAGGACGTGTTTCCACAAGACACCTGCTGTCCCTGTTCACCCATCAGTAAAATGGGTACCTGGGTGTTAGTGGACTAGTGGGGGTCGCATCCTGGGACAAAATTGACCTAATTTGCCCAAAATGCTCTGCATAACAAGCAGCTTTCTATATACGTAGTAGTATGTCACTGATGTCAGCTAGGCCTGTATACCTTATACATGTACTTGTAGAAATAGATATTATTATTATTGATGAATATGCCTTGTTCTTTGGATTACCCTTTCTTGCTGAAAAAGTCAACGTATTATTAATGCATATATTCAGGGAGAGAGGATGTAGCACTAAACCTGTAGGTAATCAGGTTCAATCTAATTAAGTGAAGGTCAGGTTTAATTCCTTGCATCGAGTCTTTCACCAGTGTTAAGGAACCTTCCCTGAGAGAAACCAATATGTTAAGTATTTCCTTCTGTTGCAAATCCTGAGATTTAGACTCAGCACTCACTCGCGCATATCAATGATCTACAAATTAATAAGTTTTTCTGTGGAAAGGTTATTAAAACTTGCTTTCTTATACATATTTATAGTTTGAAAATATGAATAACTTTTGAGAATACAGTACTCACACACTTTTTATGTTTAAATGTAGTCAAAAATATATTCCTATTTATGAGGTTTCTGACATTAAAATGTTAAACTGACATTTTTTCAAATTAATAAATACAGAGCAATTGATACATTAATAAAAACTAGGAGTCATTAATTGATACTTTTACAGAAAATTAGTTTAAAATTTACACTAAAATAATTAAAAATAAAAACAGATTGAATAAATAAGTAAAATCCTATCATTCAAGACTTTTGCACAACATTCAAGAACAACCTTAAATGTTTATAACATGCAACTATTAAAGATAAAAAAAAATAAACCAAATTACAATATGATCAGCTTTTCAGATGTTGTTTTATAAGTTCTGCTACAGGTAAGGCTGATGAAGTAACCGAGTATTTCACATCGCTCTTGTGCCTGAAAGTAAATACAAGTTTCCTGATGGTGCGACGGTAAGTGTTGTTAACTAGTCTCCGAGTCGCTTGGTAAACATCTCGCTCTATGTACTCTGCGAGCCCTTCAATGGAGTCATAGTCATCTTTACTATGGCCATGTTTCTTCTTTTCATCTGCCTTCTTTGATTTACATTTTTCTTGATCATTTTCTGTCTTTTCTCTTTGTGGTTCATTATGCTCTCCTTGCTTTTCTTCACCCTCAGTTTTCTTTAAAGCATCCAGTAACATTCGTCGAGCAGTTTTGCGAAAATTTTCTGTCTTTGGGTCACACTTGACCTCTATCAGTGATCTGTTGACTTTACTGAGTATATGTTCCTTCCATAAGCTATAAACTTCCTTCGCTGCTTCTGCAACATCTGTATCCTTGGACTTACACAACTTGTGAACTGTTTTTCCTGGAATTTGGAAAGATAAAACATTAATATTTTCAACTGAAAAAAGTAAAACTATGAAAATATATTCTAGTAATCACCTATCAGTAAAAACTTAGGTACCTGAATGTTAGCTGACTGGTGTGGGTTGAATCCTGTGGACAAAACTGACCTAATTTACCCGAAATGCTCTGCATAACAAGTGGCTTTCTATACAGTAATATGTCACTGATGTCAGTAAGGCCTGTATACATTGTACATGTACTTGTAGACAAAAGATTTATTATTATTATTATTACAGGTATGAGAATCATAATAGCAAACATCATGTGATATTTTTAATTTCATTAATAATTACAGCACAAAAATTCCCAAATTCAGATTTATTACTGAGGATATAAAAAAAATAATCCCTTCTCCTGTATATGTATATTACTAAATTTAAAAGGTTAAACTTTCCTTTTTCCTTTTGGGTCACCCTGCCTCAGTGGGATACGGCCAGTTTGTTGAAAGAAGAGGATACATTAAAAAATAAAAATGCATTAACTCTAAAAACAAAATGTTTATCCACTCTCAGCAAAGATTGGTAATAATGCTGTGTAGGTTTTTAACAGAACAGTGGTACCTCTACTTACGAGCTTAATTCGTTCCAGACGGGTATTCAAGTGCCGATACCGAAGGAATTTTTTCCCATAAGAAATAATGAAAATTGGGTTAATCCATTTCAGACCCCCAAAAATACACTTACAAAAGCACCTACTAAAATACACTTACATAATTGTTCGAGTTGGGAGCTGCTCGTAAGTAGAGGTACCACTGTATTGCTATTTTAGATAATGTACCTTAAATAGTTCTGAGGATCATTGTCTTTAGACTGTAAAAAGAAATATTACAGGAATACAAATTAAGAAACAATTAAGAGAAATGTATGCAGAATAATAACAGAAGTTTGTAAGATTAAACCTACCAGCTTACATGTGCATAAGACACAGAAAAGACTGGTAATCCTGCCAGAGTGCAAAACATTTAACAGGCTTCTATTTCATACTTATGTGTTGGGATAGCAGTAGTCTACTTCCCTAATATTATAATTCTGAAAAAAATCATGTGACCCTTAATGATAACAAATAACACACATGCTACACAGGTAATGTGATAATGCAGTCATCCTCACAGCACTCCAATTTCATTTTGTTTTATATGTACATAAAGGGACTAACCTATTTGTGTTTTAATAAGAATTTCCTTTGCTGGCTTCTTGCGCTTCAGGTGTTGCAGTGTGTCAACCTTCAACTCTGAAGAAATGTCACTTCGTTCCAAAACAACTTTTGCTCTCTCCAGCTCTTCTATTATTACAACGCCCTGAAAATACAACAACATATTAAAAAATGCATAGTAAATCAATATTATTAATCAAAAACATCTTAATTAAAATCTGGCTTGACAAGATACAGTGGACCCCCGAGTTTCGTAAACCCCGGAAATCGTACATTTATGTAAGTATAATATTGTAAGTGCTTGTGGAAAAGTATTTTTGGGGGTCTGAAATAGACTAACCTACGTGAAATTTTTCCTTAAGGGAGAAAATTCGTTCGGTAATGGCACTTGAGCAGACTTCAGGAGTGAAGTTTTTACGAAACTCGGGGGTCCACTGTAGTTAAATATATACAGAGGTACAATACAGCCTCTCCTCACTTAGCGATGTACTCGTTTACCGATGCCTCGGACTTACGACAGGCTCTCTGACCATTATTCATACCTAAATAATGTAGTATATTAGAGCTGATTTCCTCTATTCTGTTTATTTCAATATACAGTACACTACAGTATAAACATTTAAAAATATACTACCAGAAATGTTATAAATGGTGCAAAGGTGACATTAAAACATTATCAAAGATGGTTGACACAAACTTACTACCATTATAGTATGCTCCTCACTTAGTGATGAATTCGTTTAATGATGTGGTCTTAGGAACGGAACTCCGTCGTTAAGTGAGGAGAGGCTGTATATACTTTTTAATCATATAGGCTGTTTCTTGCCAAGACAGAGTGACCCAAAAGGGAAACTCATTCACCATCACTCATTCAATAGCTGTCTTCCTAGAAGTATGTGAACATCACAATTGAAGCCCACCAAACTGACACATTCCAATTCATCCTTCAGTGCTGGCACTGTATTCTGTGAACAACATTTAGACAAACAGAATACCTATAATAAAAATAACAAAGAGGAACCACCACATGCATAGGCCTACCCTAACAAAGGCCCACTGGGTTAAGATACCCAGCATCACTATGTTTACATAAGTCAAAATAAATATTTTTAGCTTGCTTGTTATTACAACCCTTCATGGGAATGAAATACTAGTGGAAAAACAAAGAAGTAGAAAACATTTATTTAAAAAGAAATACAGTGGACCCTCAGTTTTCGTTGATAATTCTTTCCAGAATGCTGTTCGAGTGCCATTACCAAACGAATTCGTTCCCATAAGGAGGAATGTAAATTAGATTAGTCGTTTCAGACCCCCAAAAATACACTTATAAAAGCACCTATAAAAATACACTTACATAATTGTTCGAGTTGGGAGCTGTACGAAAACCGAGGGTCCACTGTACTGCACACAAAACAGCTAAATAAAAGTTGGAGGCAGCATACATAAGAAAACAGCAGAAAGCAGCATTTTATTCCAAGGAGTAATACACAAATAACCTGAACGTAGGAGAAAGAAACTTATGACTGACGTTTCAGTCGGACTTGGATCATTAACTTTCGTCATAAGTTTTTTTCTCTTATGTGCAGGTTATTTGTGTATTATTCCAGTCATGGTATTGTGCCTTTTTATCCTTTATTCCAAGGAGTATTAACAAAAGATATTAAGCCACCAGAAAATAACAAGTGGGGACAAAGAGAAACACAGGCACAAATCAGCCTGGTAGGACTACTGGTATCTTCTTTCTGCCTCTTAAACATGTACAGTGAGATGGCAGACAAATTGATGTGTAAAAAATCTAAGACTCTTTTCACATTTAGTAAACACTTTACGTTTCTGTTTCTTAACAGCGCTTACTTCTCTATTTCTTTTAAATATTTTGGGGGCCTGGTCTGACTACACTACAGGGTGATGATCCCAGGAGATATTAACTAACTTAAGATAACCCTTATCAAAAAAGCTTTCTTTAATTTATAATCAAGGCTAAGAGACTGAACACCTTCAAAATGTATACCCAGCAAACTAACTATAAAAGTCCAAACCTTTAGCAATACAGTGGTACCTCTACTTACAAGCTTAATTCATTCCAGACGGCTATTCAAGTGCCGAAACCGAAGGAATTTTTTCCCATACGAAATAATGAAAATTAGGTTAATCCATTTCAGACCCCCAAAAATACACTTACAAAAAGCACCTACAAAAATACACTTACATAATTGTTCGAGTTGGGAGCTGCTCGTAAGTAGAGGTACCACTGTATTGTTGATAAAAAAAAGATTATAATCCAGATTAACTATCAAGTTGAGCTACTACCACTGCTTCTGACCTCTCCTTCCATCAGGCCCCTTCTTTCCTCAGGTATATTCTACTGCCTTGAAAAAGCTTATTGTACAGGCAATTAGTCCTGCTTTTGCATTATCATCATCCACAGGCTATGGTAAGTAAAACACAGATTGCAAAGGAGCCTTTATTGGTAGTATAATGTTTTACCATAAACTAATTTTAGCAAGTACAGTGGTACCTCTACTTACGAGCAGCTCCCAACTCGAACAATTATGTAAGTGTATTTTTGTAGTTGCTTTTTTAAGTGTATTTTTGGGGGTCTGAAATGGTTTAACCTAATTTTCATTATTTCTTACGGGAAAAAATTCCTTCGGTATCGGCACTTGAATAGCCGTCTGGAACGAATTAAACTCGTAAGTAGAGGTACCACTGTACAGTGGCATCTCGAGTTATGATATTTTTTCGTTCGAGAATGCTGTTCAAGTGCCATTACCAAACGAATTTATCCCCATAAGGAATAATGTAAAATAGACTAGTCCTTTTACACCCCCAAAAATATACAGTGGTACCTCGAGTTACGATGGTCCCCAAAATCGCCCTTTTATGTAAGTTTATTTTTTTAAATGCTTTTGTAAGTATATTTTTGGGGGTGTAAAAGGACTAGTCTATTTTACATTATTCCTTATGGGGATAAATTCGTTTGGTAATGGCACTTGAACAGCATTCTCGAACGAAAAAATATCGTAACTCGAGGTACCACTGTACTTACAAAAGCATTTAAAAAAATAAACTTACATAAAAG
This sequence comes from Cherax destructor, assembly GCA_009830355.1. Lineage (NCBI taxonomy): Eukaryota > Metazoa > Arthropoda > Malacostraca > Decapoda > Parastacidae > Cherax > Cherax destructor. The sequence continues at coordinate 14,240 of WNWK01018930.1, read as the reverse complement.
GGCGATTTTGGGGACCATCGTAACTCGAGGTACCACTGTATATGATAAAGCCAATCTGTGGTAATACACTGTACTGTACCAATAGAGAAACTTTTGCAATCAGTGTCTTACTCACCACACTGCTGATGCTTGCCATTTCTCTGGAGTCTACAAGCTATATCAGGCTGCCTACTGGCCAGCCATTCCAGATAATCAAGTAAGTTAGTCTGTTTTTAGAATGTCTACCTATCAACAACATATAAACACCTGAAAAACTTTCTAATGCAGTAGTATGGGTCTTGGTCTTCAATAACTGATGAGCATTTTCAGTAATCTCGGAGGCCACAACCATATTCTTGCTATCAAATATTTTAGGAAGATAAAGTAGAACAAGCACCTCTTCAGCAACTTTTTATGTGTCCAATTCCATGAGATCTTTGTCGGAGAAAATGTCGGTATGAGAGTCTAAAATCTCCACCACATCTTCCAACCCTACTCCAAGGTTAAACTGATTGACCATTTCATATACGTTCTGTTGAAAATGGTATAAAATAATGATAAGTTGATGAGTAAGACATGTGCAATGTTCTCCATCACACTGCATAAGATCCTCAAACCCCAGGACAAACAAAACTAAACTAGTTACATTGCAATTTATTTTTTTATGAGAGATTAGAAATACCTTAAGTGACTCAATAGTTGCTTGCTTCAAATGGGAGCCCTTTTTCGTAGGACTTACTACTGGTGAGCCTCTTGGTCTGCGAATGACAAACTTATCCATACTTAAGAGTGCCTTCTAATTATCCTATGGAAGGACGACTGTTCTCAACAATTCACTTTCCTTTGTATGACATAGATCTGAAATAAAAAATAAATACATAAAAATATTATCAATAGTGTGGCACAGACAGAAAATAATTCTGAGGGTCATAGGTTTTAGATTCAACTTCCTTCAGTCCCAATGCTGAATGACACTTACAGGTTTGGTGCTTTCTTATGATTATAAATATAATAACTAAAGTTTCAGTTCTTAAAATGTTATGTTACACCAATCAAACAACAAAAAAAAACTGGTTGGGCAAGTTGGCCATAGCTTCCGAAGTCATCACCATAGTACTATGTATTATAGTGGACCTTGAAACAGTTGCAATTAAAAACATGTCAGTGACTTTACTTCATGTTAGCAATGAATTTACTGATATTGGCACATAGTAAATAAGTGATTAGGCTTGGTATTTATTTTGGTATCTATTTATGGATAGTTGAACAGAAGCAGGTGGGCAAGAGATGATATAAAATACTGAAAATGTGAAATAAGACACACGCACAGTTCTAGGAAAATTTATTGAGGAAACATTTTGCCATGAATGGCTTCTTCTGGGAAAGGTGTTAAGAGGGAATACCAGTACGTCTCTCCTCACGTAAGGATGAACCTGACCCTTCTGATTGTGAGCTGAATGCTCTACCAACAGCAATGGTACATAATATGTACAAAAAATAACTAATACTGTACATCAGTGTAGGAAATATATTTTGAATATTGACCCTGCCAAAGTTGGACCGAGATTCATCTGTCTCATTCATTCATTCCTATTATTCCCCATACATGACATTCATATTACATTCACTGGGGAGCACTGAGAGATTTTGTTTGGATTTTTAACTCAAGAGGATTAGCCACCCAGGATAACCCAAGAAAGAAAGTCAGTGTATCATCAAAGACTGTCTTATTTTCATTGTGGTTCTTTAATTTTGTCCCCCAGGATGCGACCCACACCAATCGACTAAAACTCATGTACCTACTTACTGTTAGGTGAATAGGGACAGCAGGTGTAAGGAAACATCTCCAACGTTTCCACCCATGCCAGGGATTGAACCATGGACAGTGTGTGAGGCGTGTGTTATAGGGCTCAAACAGTGCCTGGGGGAATGAGAGGCATCCGAGTCGATCAAAGGCATAGGAGCATAGATCCAATTCCTTAGATCAAGAGCCCCTCACGAGCATCAAGGAACTTCCCTTATACAAATACAAATCTTTATTTCAAAATTACTGTACGACAATAATGTGAAGGCCCACAGGACCACAGGACTAACCCATACATGAATGTCACAGTTCACCTTGAGGAAGGTTGAAGAATGAGACACTTATGGTGGGTATAATGTTTGTCAGGCAACAGGACAAGTGTTTCCTGACGCGGGTCTCAGTTATATGATGACCCACAGCTGGAGATTTTGGTCATCTGACCGAGGCTTTTCACTGGCTTACCCCTCTACCCCTTTAAATATTAGTTATGATTATAACTACTGTATTTTATATTACTGGGACACTTATGCAACATTAGGGTATCTTTATTCTGGAAACGTTTCGCCAGCCAGTGACTTCGTCAGTCCAATACAGAGAAAATCCGGACTGAAGAAACCACTCGCTGGAGAAACGTGTCCACATTAGAGTCCCAAATGTTGCACAAGCGTCACATTCTTCAACTTATCGGTTTTCTAACACCATTTCCATCACTAAGGAAGGTTCCTGGTGGTGGTGCCAGCAACAACACTTGCAGTGTACAACAGTACAACTCAAACTCACAACCTTATGGAATTTTAAACCAACAATTTTGCTGTTGTTGTTTATATTAAGGGCCAGCGCAGCACCAGCTGTATTGTTGAAAATTATGTAAAATACTGACAAGTTCCATATGCTCTTGCGCTACCGTCCACAGGATGGATATGGGGTGCACAATAAACTAGCCACTTCGGTGGCAAAATCTAATCTAATCTCTAATCTAGATTAAGACACACGTGCAACAGTTGGGTATTTTTATTGATGAAGCGTTTCACCTACACAGTAGGCTTCTTCAGTCAAATACAGATGCAACAGCAGTAATGAAATAAAGATTATATAATCAGTCCATCAACCTTGGATAAAAAATATTTGAGGTAGTCAGTCCCTCAGCCTCCAGGCAGAGGCTGCCCGAAATGCCTAGGCATGCTAGTGGCCTTCTTTGTAATTAATATTTTATAATATGTAAGCCACACATTGCAAGCTTTGCAAGGAAATAAACATTTTCATTTTCATTATCTGATCTCTGTAATTTAAAGGAGGTTCCTTGATGCCAGTAAGGGGCTCTTAATCCACGGAATTGGACCTACTGTCCCCTTTCTTGGATCAAATTTGAATGCCTCCCAGGTGTTGCCCATGTGTCTTATTCGTCAATTTCTCGGTATTGTACACGATTACTGCTACCATAACACCAGCCCCATGTACCTCTGTGGTCCAGAGAGAGGTACCTCATAACACCAGCCCCCTGTATCTCTGTGGTCCAGAGAGAGGTACCCCATAACACCAGCCCCCTGCACCTCTGTGGTCCAGAGAGAGGTATCCCATAACACCAGCCCCCTGTACCTCTGTGGTCCAGAGAGGTATCCCATAACACCAGCCCCATGTACCTCTGTGGTCCAGAGGGAGGTATCCCATAACACCAGCCCCATGTACCTCTGTGGTCCAGAGGGAGGTATCCCATAACACCAGCCCCATGTACCTCTGTGGTCCGAGAGAGAGGTATCCCTCGTGTCTCATAATACCAGCCTCCTTTACTGCACACAAAAATCCTCGTAGTTGTGCCTCAAGAGACAGAGTGGCTGCAGCTCCCTCGAAGGAGAGCTGTATAAATAAGACACATTCACAATTAGGACATTTATTGATGATGTTTCGTCACGGGTGTTTTTTTCAGTCCTAATACAGAGAGCTAAAATATATATATAGCGGAGGTACGTTAGGCGTGACCCAGGAAGATAGGTTCAGGTTACTTGTTGGGAACGAGTCGACAGCCGTGTTGGATAAGAGTAGACGGAGTCGTCTACTTAGTGTAATGAGATGGGTTGGATATGAGTAGACTCCCTAGCATGGATCACTAGACCTACTGCAGTGCTTCTCCACTCGTATGTTGGGTAAAAGATGATGGAAACACAAAGGCAGTAATTGAAAATTGTATTCATTTAATTAACGGCAGGTGTAAGGAGAAGTCAGATATGAGGAGAGGTCAGGTGTGATAGTAGTTTGGCTTCAATAATAAGCTTTGTTCATCAACTATGTATTTAGATATAAACTGCTCTCACTGTATATACATCGAGTGATAAGCAGTATATACATTGTTTACTGAACTGGCTGTCCTTCTGGGTTAAATAGACATATTACTATTTTTATAAGAGTTGTTTGTCATTAACTATAGTATTTACTTCTAAGACTTTTTATTAATGAGGTGACCTATTAAAAAATAATTTTGTGTATTATAAATGCTAATTTTTGCTTTAAAAACCTCCTGTTGGTTTAGAAAGTAACTAAGCAGATATTTATATTGTTCCTTCAAAATAATTTTAAAAGTCGGACAAAGTTAAAGCGACTGTGACTATGTGACGCAGTAGTCTTCGCTGAGGTTAAGAAATCTATTACATACATAATTCATTAACATGTCAATATATTTTTCAATGACGATGTAGCCAACATGGTCACCATCGTTACATCTCCACGCCCGGTCTGGAGAAATTAAATGATACTTTCGACAGTGCTGAGCGTAGGCGCTGGAGAGAGGCACAGTGCTGTCCCACACTGCCACCTCGCTGCCCACTAAACAAAACCTGCTGAAGGTGTTGTACACGTCCATGTTTTCATCACTGAACACCACCCACTTATTCGCCTGGAAGGAGAAAATGCTTCTTTAAGTGAAGTTAGTTTAATATCTTTATTATGCACCCCATACCCATCCTGTGGGAGGTAGTCAAAAGATTACAGAGGTATATAATGAGCCCAGGGACTGAGCTGCAAAGTTTAAATTTACTAAAAGTCTATGGTCAGTACTTCAAATAAGACAATAATCCAGAGGGTAAAAAACAAATGTAGTTTTAAACGTACAGGTATATGGTCTTGGTACTTGAAGACGACTCTTGTGTAGCTTGAGAGAGACTTGAGATGCTTCAGGTGTCCCAGTAACTGGTGGTCCTTCACCGTCTCAATCAAGCCCCGGTTATTGCCTGTCTCCAGTATCTCTTTCACCAAGTGTAAGACTGAGTCTGGGAATTAATTTAATATTAGTAATATTGGTAGAATTACCGACGAAATGTTAGGTAAATGGACACAGATGCAATTAATGTGACATTTTAGAGTGGCAAAGTTTCGCTCTGCAGTAGATTTGACACAATAAAATTTTATATTAGTTGCATATATGTCCACTTACCTAACAATTTAATATTAGTTTAAATTATTACTGAATCTGGACATCACATCTCTGCTACCTGGGCACATAGAGCTTCCTTGAATTATAAATTTGTTGCAAGTATCAATAAATGTTGCAAGAATCAATAAACTGTTGCAAGAATCAATAAATCTGGAGGCCACATGTAGAGGCTTCAAGTTCATAAAGTGTATAATACAAAAATATCAAAATAAATCAATAAACAATGGTGTTATGTTCATTACTAATTATTATGAACTGCAGCTTAGCTAATAATGTTAGTATACAAAATACTTAAATAATACAATAGATTATCAAAGATATCATAAACAGTTTGAACATAGATAAATAATTCCGTGAGGTTAATGAGCGCAGACTTTAGAAAGTCAGTGAAGTGAGTGAGTAATATGCTTACTGATATGTTAGTTAGTGGAGCCTGATTATCAGTGATAATAGTCTATAAAAGAGATAGATAGATAGATAGATAGAAGGAGAAAGAGAGAGAGAGTTGTGTGATCCTTTTTTCATTAAAATTCACGATAACTTTTAAAGTTTAAAAGAGCTGGGAAATTCTGGTGACTGAGACTGCCAGTAACTGGAGGGATGAAAGCGTGTAAACAGTCGTTCCCACCCCCCGGTCAGCAAGCAAAGGCCTTCCCGTCCCAGACACCGTATAATTTATATTTGTTAGTTCAACTGACGATGCCAGAAGACCAGGTCACCTCTTTATTACACTTTTATATTTGGAAGAAGTGAGTCCAGAGCGAGGGTAGTTACGACATGGGAGTTCTTCCCGTATCTCGGCTGGCAGCGCACTCAGCTCACACACTGAGGTCCGTGGTTCGATCCCCGGCACGGGTGAAAACATTGGGGCGTGTTTCCTTAAGACACCTGCTGTCCCTGTTTACCTAGCAGTAAGTAGGTACCTGGGTGTTAGCCGACTGGTTTGGGTCGCATCCTGGGGACAAAACCTAATTTGCCCGAAATCGTCTGCATAACAAGGGGCTTTCCATACAGTATATAAGCTAAGTTTGTATACGTTGTATCATGTACTTGTAGAAATAAAGATTACTACTATTACTACTACTACAAGATATCACTGTCCCCCGCTAACACCTCTACATGTTTCTACCGTCTCCCTTCCTCTTCACTCTCATGGGCTCAACACTTTACGTGAACATAATTATAATTTGATTTAGTCTTGTGTATGGAAAGAAAAAACAATCGAGGTGTGACTTACCACTAATAAGTAGGAGAGATGGTGGGTGGAGGTGGTGTGATGGAGAGAGCCACTGGTGGAGCAGTTCTGCTAGCAGGTGATGGAAGGGATCCCAGTGGAAGGTGAGTCTCAGGGAAAGGTCCAGGTGAACCACATCTATGGTTTCGTTGTGGTACTTCCAGGGCTTCTCAAAGATGAGTTCGATGTCTCTCCAGACGTTCTGTGAAGAAACACAGCCAGGAGTTGTGACTTATTTATTTACCGTATTATTATTACTTATTCTTTGATATACATTGTAATTATTCTATAAATTATTTATTATATATATACTGTGTGTGTGTTTGTCTGTCTGTAATAATATAAAACTCAGTTGTTGCTAATATTGAAACTGTACCTTATTACCCTAACATAAGAGATAATTGTATAATCATTAGTTAAAAAATACACAAACACTCTTGATGCATTTGGTGTCTATACAATTCCTTGCAAAGACTGCGACTAATCATACATAGGCCAAACAGGTGAAAACTATAACCGCCAGTGACAAACTAGACGGTCTTTTAGAAATACTGAAGATAGTTTAACAGTGTTGCAACATGTCAAGAATCGTAACAGTAACAGTTGCATCACTGCAAGACTTGAGGGAGCAAGTCTGGTTGATCAGGCCATCAACCAGGAGTCCCTCTCTGCAATAGGTGGTTTTAGATATATGTCAAGTAACCTACCTTGTTAAATACAAACATGGCCTCTGTGGTCTCTGCTCCAGCTCCACTGTTTTTCCAGCTCTTTGAAGTCACGGTATCTTCATATTAAAAAAAAAAATCCCGGAACAATTCAGTTTTGCCTCAAGGTGAATGTTTGAGAGTTTTACTAATTATAGTAAAATTAAGTTGTGCAAGATTTTGTGTTGACCACACTGCCTGTTAATGATTTACCTATGCTAAAACTCTACCCCGGAAATAGTAAAAATAAAAAATGCACGAGAGAGTAAGATTATAAATCCCTTCGATATGATAGAGTTAATAGGGCATTAATTTTGTGAAGAACCACGGACACTGTGTCCGTGGTTCAATCCCCGGCTGGGTGGAAACAATGGGCATGTTTCCTCCTGTTTTCCCTGTTCACCTAGCAGTAAGTAGGTACCTGGGTGTCAGTCGACTGATGTGGGTTGCATCCTGGGGAACAAGATTAAAAGACCACAATGGGAATAAGACAGACAGACTTTCTTGGGTTATTATTGGTGGCTAACCCTCGGGTTAAAAATCCCTAAAAATCTATATTATCTTAAAGAAACAATCATCAGTTTTGTTAGTGATTAGAGTAGCCAAACTCCTCTGTCGGTCTCCATCTTTCTAAAATTATCGTTTTCCAGTCTGTTTTTATTTTTTAAATGTTTCTCTCTGTAAGATGTATCAGCAATTCTGGTGACGTGTCTTCGCAGGTCAGAGGTAACGTCACTGGGCCACACTAGTCATGACACAGTAAGTCTCACCTTCTTAAAGGAAGTCAGTCGATACTTCACTCTGGGACTGATAATTCGCTTGACAAGCAGCTCAAAGACGTTTCTGATGTGGGAGTCTCCCAGCATCACCCAGTGCTGACCCCGACCACCCATGTTCTCCTCTTCAGCTGTTTCTTCCGTTGCTGCTGCTGCTGCTGCTGCTGTTGTTGTTGCTGCTGCTGCTGCTGCTGCTGGATGCGTCCCCCTCCATTTTGGCTGTATTCTGCTAGCTGCTGACGCCTTGTTCCTGTTGAAGTATTTATATGCTCCTCAGTACGAGAACACTGGACTACATAGTATGTGTATATTAAAGATTAATTCCATGAAATTTCATTAGAGATACACTAGCGCATCCGTAAAGTTCAATAAAGACTCACCATATAGACTGTCAAGTCGCACTGTCTGCCCAACATGTCTAAATAGATTCTCCTGTCTATCAGAGTGCAAGCAGGATCCACTTCAATATCTAAACTTCCCCAACACACTCACTCTTACTGACCTCCTCGATGAAAGTCCCGCCTTCGACGTAGACTTCATCTTTGATTTTATAATGGAAACTTGACTTATTTCACCAACTTTTATTTCAGTTTCACTCTTGCACGATCTCCCACCTCCACTAACTCTCATCGTTGCACATCCCTTGCACACTCTTCATCCTTTGCACATTCTTATTTTCTCTTATCCATCCTCGCAGCACTGTATGACCCCAACAGGTTTATTGCTTAAATTTATTATCACAATAATCAGCATGTGGACGACGTCTAGTGATGCAGTGACTAGAAATTAAAGTTTTGACAACGAACAATGGTTATGCTCAGAACTACTAAATGCCTCAAATGATGTAGTTGAAGTTTTAGCGGTAAAGATCGACAACCAAAACCTGGTCATTGTGGTGGTATACAAGCCTCCGGATGCAACGTCCCAACAATTCCAGGAACAGCTTTTGAAAATTGACCACTGTCTGGAAAATCTTCCAGCTCCTGCTCCCACCTTGCTCCTGGGGAGACTTCAATCCTAAGGCAACTAAAATGGAGGAATATAGCAAATAATGTAGCAGAGATAACACCAGGAGGCAGCTCAGATGAAAACTTGCACATTCACGAGCTTTTAAATCTCTGCACCAAATCCACATTAAACCAGCAAATAATAGAGCCTACAAGATTAGAGGATACACTGGACCTCATCTTCACTAACAATGATGATCTGATACGAAATGTCACCATATCAAAAACAATATACTCATATGACAACATAATAGAGGTTCAGACACGTATGCACGGGGCCCCAGACCAACAAAATGTGATCAGTCACTAGGGAGCCTTCACCAAATTCAACTTCAATAACAAAAGCATAAGGTGAGACCAAGTAAACAAAGTCCTAAATGATATAAACTGGGAATATAGCCTTAGCATCACGGATCCCAACCTATGTCTAGAATAAATTAACTCTGTGGCACTTGAGGTTTGCTCAAGGCAAATTCCCTTAAGGAAAAGGAGATGTAAACTAGAAAGAGAAAGGCGCTCCCTATACAGGCGAAGGCAAAGAATAACAGAGCGGCTAAAAGAGGCCAATATATGCAATACATAGGAAGACACTGGTCAGAGAAATAGCAAACATCGTACTAAAGCTAAGGGAATCTTACAGGAGTCAAGAAACGCGGGAAGAACTAAAAGCCATAAATGCAATTGAAAGAAACCCAAAGTATTTATTTTCTTATGCCAAATCAAAGTCGAGAACAACATCCAGTATTGGGCTCCTACTTAAACGAGATGGGTCCTACGCAACAAGGAAATGGGTGAGCTACTCAAGTCCCAATATGACTCGGCTTTTAGCGAGCCGCTAACCAGACTGAGAGTCGAAGACCTAAATGAATTTTTTATGAGAGACACAGAATTTGGTAGACACAAACCTATCGGATATTATCCTGACGCCAAATGACTTCGAAAAGGCGATAAATAACATGCCCATGCACTCTTCCCCAGGCCCAGACTCATGGAACTCTATGTTCATCAAGAACTGCAAGAAGCCCCTATCATGAGAGAGAGCATGGTAACAGGGGTCGTCCCACAGCTACTAAAAACAACAGACATAGTCCCACTCCACAAAGGGGGCAGTAAAGCAATAGCAAAGAACTACAGACCAATAGTGCTAACTTCCCTTATCATAAAAATCTTTGAAAGGGTTCTAAGAATCAAGATCACCACCCATCTAGATACCCATCAGTTACACAACCCAGGGCAACATGGGTTTAGAGCAGGTCGCTCTTGCCTGTCCCAACTACTGGACCACTATGACAAGGTCCTGGATGCTCTAGAAGACAAACAGAATGCAGATGTAATATACACAGACTTTGCAAAAGCCTTTGACAAGTGTGACCATGGTGTAATAGCACACAAAATGCGTGATAAAGGAATAACAGGAAAAGTTGGTAGATGGATCTATAATTTCCTAACAAATAGAACACAAAGAGTAGTAGTCAACAGAGTAAAGTCTGAGGTGGCTACGGTGAAGAGCTCTGTTCCACAAGGGACAGTACTCGCTCCCATCTTGTTCCTCAAATCGGACATAGACAGGGATATAAGCCACAGCGCCGTGTCTTCCTTTGCAGATGACATCCGAATTTGCATGACAGTGTCATCTATTGACGACACTGCAAGACTCCAGGCGGACATCAACCAAATCTTTAAATGGGATGCAGAAAACAATGTGAAGTTCAATGATGAGAAATTTCAATTACTCCGATATGGAAAAAGTGAGGAAATTAAAACTTCATCGGAGAATAAAACAAATTCCAACCACACAGTAGAGCGAAGAACTAATGTCAAAGACCTGGGAGTGATCATGTCAGAAGATCTCACCTTCAAAGACCATAACATTGTATCAATCGCATCTGCTAGAAAAATGACAGGATGGATAATGAGAACCTTCAAAACCAGGGATACCAAGCCCATGATGACACTCTTCAGGTCGCTTGTTCTATCTAGGCTGGAATATTGCTGCACACTAACTGCACCTTTCAAGGCAGGTGAAATTGCTGACCTAGAAAATGTGCAGAGAACCTTCACGGCACGCATAACTGCGATAAACCACCTCAGTTACTGGGAACGCTTGAAGTTCCTAAACCTGTACTCCCTAGAACGCAGGCAGGAGAGATACATTATTATATACACATGGAAAATCCTAGAGGGATTTGTACCAAACTTGCACACGAAAATCACTCCCTATGAACGCAAAAGACTCGGCAGACGATGCAACATTTCCCCAATGAAAAACAGGGGTGCCACTAGCACCATAAGAGACAACACAATAAGTGATAGGGTCCCAAGACTGTTCAACTACCTCCTAGCATACATAAGGGGGATTACCAATAGACCCCTAGCTGTCTGGACAGGCACCCAAAGTCAGTACCTGACCACCCTGGCTGTGGTTCGTACGTCGGTTTGCGTGTGGCCAACAGTAACAGCCTGGTTGATCAGGCCCTGATCCACCATGAGGCCTGGTCACAGACCGGGCGGCGGGGGGCGTTGACCCCCGTAACTCTCTCCAGCAGGTCTCAGTGCTCATTAAGTGGCAGCGATACATCTTTCTCACTATAATTACAATGATTATACTACTTACCTGTGTTTGGTGAAGTATTGTGTATGAGTACTTGTGTTGGCACATTGCAGTATGTTGTTGCCGTTGTTCTCAGCGTAGTCGACCATCTTGCAGCAAGTGTTGATGGCTGTCAGTCCTGTGTACTGGTAACACTTCTCAGACAATGCCGCAGCTGTTGTAACCTTGTCCCTTGGCACTCTTCCAGAACCTGTGATGATTTGACCTGGACCAGCAGCACCTGGACGAGCAGCACCAGGACCAGCAGCACCTGGACCAGCAGCCCTTGGACCAACAGCACCGAGAAACCAGTACTGGCTGGAGAATATAAAACACACAGTATACAGGCAAACCAGGACTGTCAACACAACCAGGCTCAGGCAGCAGTTCCTCGGTGCTTTACACTCAAGTGGCATGGTATCGAAGAGGTTGGTCATCCTGATGAATGATACAACAATATAGCTTGTAACATTGCAGAGCTCCTGACGATATACTCTCGTGCGTGGTCAGGAGCTATGAAATGTTGCAAGACAGCTACAGATAGGAGGGGAAATTCTCTGAGCAAGGCAGAAGGTATCAGTGGCAGCCCATGACACAGAGTGAGGACTGTCACCGACCCTAACACCTACCTGCCCTGTCCCTTCACACCCTTCCAGGGTAGCGGAAGATGATCACCTCAGAGGATTACAGAAAGAAATTTACAGAATATTAAGGAAACGCAGTAGTCAGCCCAAAACCGCATCTAATCGATATTAACTGATCTATTGCCATATAGAATCATTTTACCTAAGTGGTTAATACACCCCCAAACTAAAGCTTTATGTAACATTGCAATATTATTCAGATTCACTAGTTGTCAACCTATACTATAATACGTCAGAGAATGTTGCAGAAGTGCCAGAAGAGAAAGGACGTTATACCTATCCTGCTCCACGACAATTGCACTGTTCCTTAAATAGAAACGATAAGTCACTCTACCCGACTTCCCTAGGCTATCCTAAGTAACTCACGTACGATATTATGTAAGTTGTAGTCACATCAACTTATGTAACTATAACTGTATGCAGGGCCTAAGTAGACTTACTAACACTCTGGAATTCCACCGGAGATCGCGTTCCAGCGTATGGTGGAACGCGATCTCAGACAGGCGAAACGTGTGGAACAGTCCATCATAGTCTACCCTCACAACGAAACCAGAGTAATTGGAAATCCAAGTTGTTTGCCACCATGCTTCTTAGAAATCTTTCAAAGATTTTTTCTTATGATGTGGGATGTTAGAGACATTGGTCCATAGTTCTTAGCTATTGGTTTGCTGCCACCTTTATAAAGCTGGGCTTTATCAGTTGCTTTTAGCGACTGTGGGATTACACCAGTGTCTATGCTGCCTCTACTTAGCATACTAAGGAAAAGTCTCTCCGGCCCTTGGAGCTAATGCAAAACGAAGCCCTCAGAATTATTTTTGACTGTCCTAAATCTACCAAGGTTCTTAATATGGGGAAGTAGCTTGGTGTTACTAGTATCAGTGATAGGATTATTAAGATTAACACTGTACTTGGTATTAGAATGTTTAGGACTGAACTAGACACTGTCACTAGCATTCTTACTAACTGTCTAGAAGTAAATACATAACAATCTATATGGGTTGCGAAAACATGGAATTATTTTAAAGTTTAACAACTTACACGAACTGTGTACCACACGAGGGTGTACCACAGTACCTCACTACGATACACCTCACTACCACACGAGGGTGTACCACAGTACCTCACTACCACACGAGGGTGTACCACAGTACCTCACTACGATACACTTCACTACCACACGAGGGTGTACCACAGTACCTCACTACGATACATCTCACTACCAAACGAGGGTGTACCACAGTACCTCACTACCGTACAACTCCTCAGTACCACAATTCTACACTATAGTACACGTCAGTACCACACTACGGTACTCCTCCTCAGTACCAAACGAGGGTGTACCACACTATGGTATACCTCAGTCCCACACGATGGTGTACCAAAAAAGTATGTACCAGACAAAGGTATACCACAATTCTACAGTACGGTACACCTGGGTATCAACATTCGTGAGAGACAAATACACTGGGAGGAAGAGTTTGAGGAAATATCGTTGATGATACGATATCAAGTTTGGGAGGAAACTCTTGATGTTATTGAGACGAGGATGGTGAGTGAGGAAGATGAGGATGGTGAGTGAGGAAGATGAGGATGGTGAGTGAGGAAGATCAGGATGGTGAGTGAGGAAGATCATAAGAACATAAGAACATAAGAACATAAGAAAGAAGGAACACTGCAGCAGGCCTACTGGCCCATGCGAGGCAGGTCCAAATCTCCAACGGCTTAAGCCCCGACCCAGCCAGGTCAGGTTACATTCACTTAAGGAGGGAACACTGCATCTGACCTAGCACAGGCTAGTCAGGACCAACTCACACCCAACCGCACCCACTCATATAATTGTCTAGTTGACCACCTGGTCAGGTCACTTCCACTTAAGGAATTAGTACAGCTACTGACCTGGTAATACAGCTTAGTCAGGTCCAAATTACACCCATCCACACCCACCCATGTATTTATCTAACCTATTTTTAAAACTACACAACGTCTTAGCATCTATGACGGTACTGGGAGTTTGTTCCACTCATCCACAACTCTATTACAACCAGTGCTTTCCTATATCCTTCCTGAATCTGAACTTT
>WNWK01018929.1:0-37500 GCA_009830355.1 Cherax destructor | reverse complement strand
TGTATATGTGTGTATATATATGTGTGTATGTATATGTGCGTACTCACCTATTTATGGTTGCCAGGGTCAAATCAAAGCTCCTGGCCCTGCCTCTTCACTGATTGCTACTAGGTCCTCTCTTCCCTTGCTCCATGTGCTTTATCAAACCTTGTCTTAAAACTATGTATGGTTCCTGCCTCCACTACATCACTTTCTAGATTATTCCACTTCCTGACAGCTCTATAACTGAAGAAATATTTCCTAACATCCTTCTGACTCATCTGAGTCTTCAACTTTCAATTGTGACCCCTTGTTTCTATGTCCCATCTTTGGAACATCCTGTCTCTGTCCACCTTGTTAATTCCTGGCAGTACAATGGTACCTCTAATTACGAGCAAAATTCGTTCCAGTCCGCTATTCAAGTGCCGATACCGAAGGAATTTTTTCCCATAAGAAATAATGAAAATTAGGTTAATCCATTTCAGACCCCTAAAAATACACTTACAAAAGCACCTACAAAAATACACTTACATAATTATTCGAGTTGGGAGCTGCTCGTAAGTAGAGGTACCACTGTATTTTATATGTCGTTATCATGTCTCCCCTAACACTCCTGTCCACCAGTGTCGTCAGGCCGATTTCCCTTAACATTTCTTCGTAGGACATACAGTAGAGCCCTGCTTTACGGCATTTCGCTTTACGGCATTCCGCTTATACGGACATTTCAAATTATGACCCAAACTCGCTATACGGCTCCCCCCACCTGACTTTCTAATATGGTTACCGTTCCCCAGCCAGTTTGTTTACATTCTCCGTGCTACGTAACATATAATCATGATAAATACACCCCACAGTAGAATAAATTTACATAAATATGAGATGTTAGGTGTAGATGCACGTGTATCAACCAAAACCAGACGCCGTCTGTTTACATCCTCTGCGACTCTCCTCTCTCTCATTTACTCATTCTATCTCTCTCTCGTTTATTCGTTTCTGTATCATTTTCTCACCTCTCACCCTACATTAAGACTACAAATATTTTAAGGTAAGTAATGAGTGTACTGTATACATATACATTTTATCGCTCTAGGGCACTTTAAATGTCATAGTATATTATGTGTGGGTGGGGTGGCCTGGCTGGCTACCATACCTCCACCTGACTTCCTACAAAATAAATACTACTCACCTTTCACCCTACATTAAGACCATTACAACTACAAATATTTTAAGCTAAGTAATGAGTGTACTGTATATGCATTTTATCGCTCTAGGTGTCACTAGTAGTTCAGTGATAGTATTAGTAGCATATAAACCGTTACTGAATCGTAGGCCTGTCACGTGATCACGCCATGCCGTGCACGTAATCACGACCGTTAACCGTGTCAAAGGTCAGTTTAAATAGGAACGCCTCTCGGCCCCTCCAGCTTCAGTTACTAACCAGCTAGCAGACAGAACACAGGTCAGGCGTATAGGCTCTGAGGTACTCCCATATATATTTGTCTCCAATACAGCAAGTTACCAACCTAATCACGTCTGTATTATTACCCAATCCACGAAAAGACCACCCACCACAAATGGTGGCAGCTTGTGGGTGTGGACTTTGGGTATTTACGCTGATTTAAGAAGATAGAGCCGGGTTTCCAACCGTCTCACGAGCCAACCGCTATGCCCCTCACCTACCATCAACCGGTGATGTCAGCCAACCTTCCAAGCCACTTTGTGCAGCCGGTTCTCAAGCCTTCTGGCTTATAATTGCAAGTAAACCTCCGAAGAGTTGATCTGGGATTTGCAATTAAACCTGCCAGTTATGCCAGTCTATGGGAGAGTGCCTCAGTCTCCAGCCTGAAAGCCTGCAGCCATCCAGCCTGTATCTTCGTCATCCATTCTGCTCCTCATGCTGTGTGCATCGTACAAGCATTCAAGTTCGCCAGTCTCGAGGGCTTAAGCCAGCTCCTTCAGGCAAGCCAGACGTAAAAGTAAGCCAGCTGCTTCTTCAGCAAAGCCAGTTCCTTAAAGTATTGTCTCCAATCGCTTTGTGCTACCAGTTGGACGCTGGTCAGTGATATTCCTCATTCCCGTGGCTTATTGTGGCTTAGCAAGCCACCTGGGATTTGCGAGACCAGTGTGAGTGCCAGGAGTCACGACGTGACGTCATCTCAGAGCGTGAGCCCCACCGACCACAAGCTAGTTGCCTTGGGCTCCACCAGCCGCCACACCACCACTACCAGCCTCTTTCTTGTGGCTATTTCCGCCCTTATATTGGGTTCATCGCATCGTCGTTTCGGCTCATGTGGCAGGTGAAGATCCTGAGTGTGTTTCTTCATACCAGAGCGCCGACAGAAAGACGTTTATTTCTCCGAGAATCGTCGTGTGTATGGTGTAGCAGGCGCCGCCAGCAAGCAACAAAATTCTTCCTCTTTACTCCTTTACCATCGCCAACTTCAATCAACAGTAGAGATAATTTTCTGTTATAGACATTTGCGTGTGTGAGACATTTCTACAGTGAATTTCTTAGTGACATTCAAAAACTTGTGCCTGCAGTGTTTTGACTGTATATTCTGTTCCAATAATATTTTTTTTTTCTCAGTGTCTCCCTCATTGAGTGTCTCATTTATTAACCCTTAAACTGTCCACATGTAGATATACGTTCACTCGCGTAGCTGACCGAACGTAGATCTACGTTTTTTTTCAAATGCTTTTAACCTTGCCACGATAAGCCTGAGTTGCCTAGAGATTAGAGAATGGGTCTGTGCACTCAGTGTGTGTAGTATTACAAAATGTGGGAATGACAAACAAAATGCACTCTTCATTTTAAAGAAAACGAACAATTTATTTTTTTCTCAAAATACTCGGTCAGCTACGCGAGTGAACGTATATCTACGTGTGGACAGTTTAAGGGTTAAGTGTCTTCTTTTATCTATTTTCTTTTGTGTAATTCTCTACACCTGAAGTAAATATTTATTTTGTGTGTCCACTTTATTATGTGACTTGTATGCAGTATAATCTTTTTTTTTCAGTCACCCAGTGCAGTGCTCAATTTTTATTTGTTTTAATTCCGTATTGTGTTACACATTATTTCATTGTGTATTATTTTTTTTCTTGTATTTTGTTTCATTTTCATTGCATTTTCGTTGTGTTTTATGCTAATTCTGTGCAATAGTTCTTTCAATGTTTCATTCCCTAGTGTTCTCAATTTCACATTTACTCAGCTCTCCTTGCACTATATCATTCACTTATCTACCCTTATCTCAACTATGGAATCTGTGCATGGGGCTCAACAACATTAAATCATCTTAGACCACTCATAACCCAGCAAAAGGCTGCAGTCAGGATGATAACAAATTCCCACTCTAGACAGCATACTCCACCAATATTCAAAACTCTAAAACTACTCACCGTAGAAAACATTCATACATATTCATGTGCCTATTACATACATAAAACTCTACATGCTAATATCAACCCTCCGGTCAAAATTCTCCTCAACAACTTTAATAGGTCCCACGACCACAACACAAGACACAGATCACTTTTTGACATACCCCGAGTCCATACCAACCAATGTAAAAATTCAATGCACATAAAGGGCCCCAGAATCTGGAATTCATTACCAGTAAATATTAAGTTAACCTTGTCTGAAAATCAATTTAAGACTCTTCTCAAAAATCACCTACTCACCCTAAACTAAATACTCATACTGTAAACTACTTTAAAAAATGCTCAATGTTATTTTCCTTAAGATAATCTCAATTTTATATTACCATCCTCCTAAACACTTGTTACAATTTAATATCATCATATTGTCATTTTAACAGAATAATATCATCATATTGTAATTTGAAATAAAATATATAACTAGAATAAACTCAATCAATTTCTCTAGTATTATGTACATAGTCTATAAGTCATTAGATTAAGCTGCCCCTAATGCCATGGCATGCCAGTGGCTCTCTTTGCATTTCAGTTTTATGATTGTAACTACCAATATCTATGTATACTTGCAAAGAAATAAAATTTACTTTACTTTAATTGTGTGCCAATCAGTGTTGCATTATCCAGTGTCTTACCTGTTTTAATTTCCACAGACCTTAGTACCATTTCTTCTATATCAAGAGTTTATGTTGCACCTTCTGCCAACATAATTTTTCTGATTCTGTGATTATACCCATGAGTAATCCCTTGATTTTTGTGTTCAGCAGCCAGTAAGTGTTCACTTCTTCATTTTGTACATTGTATTATTTTTATTCGTTTGCTCAATAATTCTTTGAACAAATTCACTCTTAATATTCATATTTAAAGTAAAGTGTTATCATTATTCTCCTTGTATTCAATTCTTTACTTAATTTGTAATAAGACTTAAGTGTTCAGTCTATATGTTCCCAGTGTACAATTAATATAATTATTTTTATTGCTGCATTAATTACTTCTGCAACTTACTTGCATTTTGAAATTTGTTGTTTTCCAGTGATTAATTTCTACAATTATTTTATATAGTGTTTTGTGCTCTATTTTATTTTAAACATTGTTTATTTCAGACAAGTCATAAAATTATAATTCAGTGCAATCTTTCAGTATTACACTTCATTTAATTGTGTCAGTACTGCATATTAATTTCTTAGTATTATTTTCTTTTAGAAAATTTGTTTTATAGTATATTTTCCAATTGCATAAATTTAGTGATTGTATTTTATACTTCTGCATTGATTTACAATTTTATTAGTACATTTCTTGATTGAATTAAAAGTAGAGACAGCTCACTTTTGCAATTAATTCACATTGCAGTAATACAGTGGTACCTCGAGTTACGAGCTTATTTCGTTCCAGACTGGTATTCAAGTGTTGATACCGAAGGAATTTTTTCCCATAATAAATAATGAAAATTAGATTAATCCATTTCAGACCCCCAAAAATACACTTACCAAAGCACCTACAAAAATACACTTACATAATTGTTCGAGATGGGAGCTGCTCATAAGTAGAGGTACTACTGTATTTACCTTTTCTTGAATTTTTAATGTGTTTCTTTATTTTGTACAGTGCATTTCAGTGAGTTGCCAATTCTCATGCAGTGAGCCTTAGACATTTTAATTACTTTTCCACCTAGTTCCATATTTTTTTTCATTTCACTTTTAACTAATTGTGTTACTGTACATATTTCATTATTTTTTATTTTTACCTGCATTATTTTTGTGTAAATTCTTTGCAATTATGTCTCACATACCTCCACATTCAGTCTTCTCACGTTCCTCCTGTCCCTGCAGACATTCCTAATAGTTCCTTATCGACTGCTAGACCAAATCAGATACACAGAGACTATTGCTTTATTCGTGATTCTGATGCCTTGCCTTTGTTCAATGGCCATGAAAATCATCTTGATGCATGGTTTGCTACCGTTCGTTCTCGGGCCTATGCCCTCGCAGAAGGTTCTTCTTCAGAGGAAACCCTTGTCCGAATTGCGACAGAAGCTCTTCATCAATCGCCTGCAGCCGTCCAAATTGTTGACCATGCAAATGCAAGACTTCAAGGGTCTTACTAAGTGGTCAGAATACGAGGAATTGATTCGTTCTTTTCTAGTGCCAGAATCACCAGCTGATCCTTTTGTTGTTCTTCGAGAATTGGTGAATGCAACAATCTTGTCTGGTGAATCGTTGAGCGCCTTTGTGTCTAGATTAGATAACCTTCTAACGTCACTTCGCTCTGTTGTCAAGTCCTCAGCATTTGTACCTGATAAGGATAAAGAATCCGCAGACACCTTTGCTAAATTAGCAGCTTTTGGGGCAATCAAAGAACTTTTGCCGCGTGCTTCCACGTGTGCTTATGATGCGAATCCTCCGACTGTGGAGATGAAGCTGCTTACAGCCTTTAACCATTTGGGGGTCGACAGGCCTTCTCAGGAAAGTGTTCCTGGGGTCGAAAATTTTTTGGAAAAAAAAAAATTAATTTTTTCTTATGAAATGATAATCTTTTTCCGATCATAACGCCACCAAAATTATGAAATTTGATCGAAAACTAACGGAATTATGCTTTCGCGAAGTTAGCGGTAGCCATGACACTTACGCAGCGGCGATTTTGCCCACTTTGAGCCCTATTTTCGACAAATTCCAATGTTTCAGTCTCCTAAAATTATAGCTATTTCGCTAGAACTCCATTTCTTCTATCGATTGAGTACAAGAAACCGCCTATTTACCAATTTCATTTACCCAAAATAGTGGTCAGAAAATGGCAATTTTCCAATTTCACACAAATTTCAAACGATGCCAATTTCAAAATAGGGTCCAGAGTAAACAAGGCAGACATTCCTGGCACTAAAATAACATGTTCTCTGTTCATTAGTCACGTCTCCAGGCCCCTGTTCCATTACTTTTGCTTTTCATTTTGAATTTTTATTCTCACAAAAAATAGAAGATTTACTGTTATGTATACAACTGCATCATTGTAAAAATGGTATAAATAATATCAGAGCACTTGTGCATGAATATAAGACTCGCCAGTTGATGTGTATTGGAGGCATGGTGTGATTTGTTTACTCTTGAACATCGTCAAAAATCGAACATTTTTGCTACTTTGAGCTCAATTTCAAGGTACTTGTCATTGTCATACCAATCAAAATCATCTCTATTTCTGTAATATATCTTCCATTCTATCAAATGAGACCAAGAAAACGAGAATACATCAATAAATACCATACGAAAATCGACTGCAAAGTCGCTGTTTTAATCGAAAAAAATGGTCAGAGTTTTTTTTCTCTCATTATGCAGTGTGTGGTGCAGGATTTTTTTTATACTGCGCACACTGACCACATAGACCCATTCTTTCATATGTAAGGCTACCTGCCGTTTCCCACTTAATTTGAGGCTGCTAGAATTTACGCGTACTAGTACGGCACCAACCCCTGCTCGTAAAACGTACTAGTACGGCACCGACCCCCAAAGGGTTAAGAAAGATGCTCCATTTGTTTGGACCTTCAGTCAAGAAAGAGCATTCAAAACTCTCAAAGAAAAGCTAACATCTGCTCCAATTTTGAAATTTCCAGATTTTTCAAAGCCTTTCTACCTAACCACTGATGCTAGTTCCATTGGCATTGGTGCCGTCCTTGCACAAAAGACCTGTAGCAAGTACAAACGCAGCTGCATTTGCTAGCCGAGTCCTTACTAAGGCTGAATGTAATTATAGTTACTGAGCAAGAAGCTTTAGCGATAGTATGGTCTTTAAAGCACTTCCGAGATATCATATACAGTGGACCCCCGGTTAACGGCCATAATTCGTTCCAGAATGCTGTTCAAGTGCCGTTACCGAACGAATTTATTAACATAAGGAATAATGTAAATTAGATTAGTCCTTTTGGACCCCCAAACATACACTTACAAAAGCACTTACAAAAATACACTTACATAATTGTTAGTGTTTGGAGCAGGCCGTTACCTTTATTCCAGAATAAACAACCTACTGGAAGACTAGCCAGATGGTCCTTGACCATCCAAGGGTTCAACCCAATGTTTGCACATTTACCTGGCAAAAGTCAAATGTAGTTGCAGATGCTTTATTGCGTCATGTTAGTGTAGTAACTGCCGATCCTCCATTTAGTAATGAAGATGTAAAGAATGCCCAAAAAACAGATCCCATTAGGTCTGGTGATGATTCGATTCCTGCTCCAGGAAGATCTCATTCTTACTGTGAAGCCACCAGCACCCATCAGTGACTTTGTCATGAACCAAGAATTACTGTATCGAACAGCCGAGCTGGGTACTCCTAGTAGAAGGGTATACCAGTTAGTAATTCCACAGTCACTAGTGAAAGTAGCCTTACAGTTAGTTCATGATGTACCAGGTGTTGCACACCCTGGTATGGATTGTTCTGTAAAACAAGCCAGATTGAAATACTTTTGGCCTCGTATGTCAACTGATATTATTGAGTATGTTCAGAAATGTAGTGTCTGTATGAAACATAAAGGCAATGTTACTGGTCCTAACCCTATCCAAGTGTTTCCAACTACTAGTGAGCAATGGGAAAGAGTCGCGCTAGATCTGTTGACTAATTTCCAATGTTCCCTCAAAGGAAACAACTATCTGTGTGTGATGGTCGATCATTTCACCAGATATTGTGAATTAGTTCCTATTGCAGGTAAGACTGCTGAGAAAGTGCTAAAGCATTCAAAGAACGTATAATCTGCAGACATACCACTCCAAAGTCCCTAATAACAGATAATGGAAGTGAATTTTGTAATGAGATTCTAGAAAACTTGTGTGCCTTGAATAAGATTACTAAATCAACCATTGTACCTCACCATCCTGCCAGTAATGGTTTAGCAGAAAGAACGAATAAGAAAGTACTTGACGTCTTGAGAGCCACTATCAATCCCAATAGTGCAACCTGGGATGAAGTTATACCTGATGTTCAGTGTGCAATAAATTCTTCTTATAATGCTTCAATAGGTGATATTCCACATTATGTATTGTACGGTGTTGATAAGCATTTGCCTTATGAGCTGTTATATTCTAATCCAAAACTGACGTACAATCCTGATGATTTCTTAGCAATTCGTACCAGTCAAGCTCAGAGTGTTTTCAGACGAATCCGTGAAACACTTCATAAGTCAACAGCAGAATTTACAAGAGTAACTAATACTCGAGCCAAACCAACCAAAGTTAAAGTAGGTTCGAGAGTTATGCTGACTAACTTTAACAAAACGTCTGCAATGCCTAAGCTCAACCAAAAGTTTGTTGGTCCTTACCGAGTAGTTGAACATATTAATGGCAATAAGTACAATGGTACCTCGGTTAACAATATTTTTTCGTTCCAGAATGCTGTTCAAGTGCCATTACTAAACGAATTTATCCCCATAAGGAATAATGTAAAATAGACTAGTCCTTTTAGACCCCCAAAAATACACTTATAAAAGCATTTAAAAAAATAAACTTACATAAAAGGGCGAGTTTGGGGACCATCGTTAACCGAGGTACCACTGCATAAGGTTAGAGAAATTAGTACGGGTCAGTATAAAGAATCACATTTAGATCATATGAAGTTAGTATGTGATGGGGACGAGGTTCCTGACAACCAGACAAACAAGACAGACTCTGACAATTCTCCTGATGCTGTACCCTCTACCTCTAATAATAATAATAATATCTTTATTTACTACAAGTACATGTACATGGTATACAGGCCTAGCTGACATCAGTGACATACTACTATATAGAAAGTCCCTTGTTATGCTGAGCATTTCGGGCAGATTAGGTCAGTGTCCTAGGATGCGACTCACACCAGTCGACTAACACCCAGGTACCCATTTTACTGATGGGGAACATAGACAACAGGTGTAAAGAAACACGCCCAATGTTTCTGCCCTGGCTGGGAATCGAACCCAGGCCCTCGCCGTGTGAAGCGATGATCAGTCAGATGATCAACCTGAATATCGTTATTCCCTACGTACATGACAAGTATTGAGAAGTCCTCAAGTATCATTTGTGAATACCAATTTAGATCCTCCTCAACCAGAAAGTGAGTTACCAATTGCAACAGAATTTGATCCTCCCAGAGATGATAATCATTCAGCATATGTGAATCTTACCCTAGCAGAGTTGGGGTTAAATGTAAATAACCTGTATAGATGAATAATGTAGTAATTGTATTTCAACTGTGTGTTACATTTCAACTTAGTATAATTCAAGAAAAAAAATTTTGTGTGTTCATGTTCTCTCTGAATTCTGAGATTTAACAGTATAGATTCGAGTGCACCGGATCTACTTTGTCTGTTAACCCTTTGGGGGTCGACAGGCCTTCTCGAAAACGTGTTCCTGGGGTCGAAAAATATTCGGAAAAAAACAAAATATTTTATCTTATGAAATGATAGTTTTTTTTTTCTAAATCTAAATAGCTAAACGAAAAATTTTTGCGATCAATACTTTCAGAGATAAGGAGGCTTCAAGTTGACCCAAAATGAACCGTTGACAGCAACATTGGCGACTTCCGGTTGGCCGGTAATCATTTTTTTTTTTTTTGAAGTTGTTTTCTTATCGATTTTAATTTTTTTTTTTTCAAATAACTTTTATGGACTGTGAGACCAATATAAGTGCTGTTTTTCAAATATTCACTTGCTAATTCTTATATAATAATGCCATAAAGTTTGTTATCACTAGTTTGTTTACAAAACATATTTACAACAATGTACAATGTAAAATTATGTTTATAACTATTGTTCACTCATATATATACACATATTGAGTCACTGCACATGTTTCTAGAAGTTCTGCAGCCTGTGGAAGTCTCTGAAACATGGTTCCATGCACAGTGGTGTTTCACATTCTACACACATACAACGAGTGTCTTTGCATTGCTGTGGGCGTCTTTTTGTATGTGCACAGACATAACACCTCTTCTGAGCTTTTTTCTTGCAAGCAGTAGCAGGCAGTTTTGTTAGGAAGTGTTCACCATGCCTCAGACGAGAGGGTAGGTGTTGGTAATTTCGTGGGTGGTTTTCTATTGCAGGTGGTGTTTCTTGGTAGTGGACCCCCACCTAACGAACACCCCGGAAATCATACACTTATGTAAGTATAATATTGTAAGTGCTTGTGGAAGTGTATTTTTGGGGGTCTGAAAAAGACAAACCTACGTGACATTATTTCTTAAGGAAGTAAATTCGTTCGGTAATGGCACTTGAGCAGGCTTCTGGAATGAATTTTGTTCGTTAGGCGGGGGTCCACTGTACTTGGTGATTATTTGCCTGATGACAGACAAACAAAATTTGCCATATGGTGGTTTGTTTGTGGTCTTCAACTTATAAACATTATAAGCATTGAGCATGGAAATGTCCAGAATGTGAAAAAAGAGTTTTATGTACCACTTATAACTCTTTCTAACACAATCAGCAAACCCAATTTGCATGTCACATTTGTCCACTGAACGCATATTGAGAATGTAGTCCATCACAGCTGCAGGTTTTAGAATGGGTTCATCGGTCTCTCTATTCACCCTGCCACTGTCTGCCATTTCATTAGGGTGAATTGATGACAACAGTGTGACATCTCGTTTGTCATGCCACCGAAATGCCATGATATCATTGGCAGCAAACGCGTGCACCTCACCTCTACGAGTGCCTGCATTGAACCTAGGCATATGCTTACGATTTGCACGAACTGTTCCGCACACATCTGTCATGTTCACTCGCAAAAAATCACTGGGGAAGGGGCTTGTGTACCAGTTATCAGTATATAATATATGCCCCTTGCCAAGATATGGTTCCATCATTGTTCTAACCACATCATCAGAGATACCCAGTAACTTCCTGGTATCTTTCAATGTATTACTTCCAGTGTACACAATAATATCCAATACAAGACCACTGTAGCAATCACAAAGCACAAACAACTTTATACCAAAGCGTTTCCTTTTGCTTGGTATATACTGCTTGAATGACAGTCTACCTTTTGAACAGAATCAGTGACTCGTCAATAACAAGCTTCCTGAAGGGATAAAAATACATATTGAATTTCTCTTTCAGATACAGAAACACATTCCTAATCTTATATAACTGTCGGTTCTGTCAGGCCTGGTTTTGTCTGAGAAGTGGAGCATCCGTAGAAGTAGCACAAATCGATTCACTGGTATAATATCACTGAAAGCTGGTGTTGCAATCAATCTGTCTGTTGACCAATATGATTTGATACGGTGCTTATACACATGTGGCATAAGCATTATTGTGGCAAAGATACATCTCAGCCACAGTTGTCTCTTTCCACTGGTGTAGACGTGATTTTGGTGAAAGAATCGTGTTTGCCATTGTGTAATCGAAGTATCTGTTGCTTTCCCTGATAATAAAGTCTATCAGGGGTTCGTCAAAGAATAACTGGAAACATTCCAGTTCAGTGGCATTGTTCCCAAGTGAACAAGATGGGTGTAATCCACTGTGACTTTCATCAAACTGATGGGGATTGGGAATAAAATTCGCAGCTTCCTGCCAATCCCAGGTGCGGTCTGTTGGTGGGTACTGGATATTTACAGGTGGTTGTGGAAGTGGAGGTTGTAGTTGTGGGGGTTGGTGGGTGGGTGAGGGTTGCCTTTGTTGTAACTGAGCTGACTCAGCGGCATGGGTGCCAGCATGGTCCACTCCTGGTGCCTCGCGCACGGCACCACCACCAGTTGCATGCACATTTCTCATACCAATTGCAACGCTATCATCTTCATTTTCACTATCACTTCCTGTTGTACGCCCACGGGATATACTCCTAACCCTTGGAAGAGCATATGGCACACTACCAGAGCGCATATACCGTCGTATATACTGACACTTCACTGGTGAATATTTCCCTTCACTCGCGCTACTGGAACTATTTCGAAGGGCTTGGAGTTCATAGTCACTATCACTATCATCACCATTGCTCACATCTGAGTCCGGGATATGAGTAAATAGGAGTTTCCGCCTTCGTTCTGGTACAACTGGCCATGAACAAGACGCCAAAGCACCAGAGATGGACGGCTGTGGGTCGTTTGGGTTTTCCTCACTTATACCGGTATTATGGTCACTAGTTTCGGTCACAACCACCTCAAAACCTTGAAAGTCACCTTCATTGACACCCCCATCACTGTTAGAACTGTCACTGATGAATAAAAGTGTCCCAATTCACCGAGGAGTAAGGTGTTTCTTGCTGCGAGGTATGGCAGAGAAGGTGTACTGAAATGGTGTTCCCACAATGCACCACTGGGTGCCCAATTTTTTTCCTACTGCTCACACTGACCACGCAGACCCATTCTCTCATCCCTAGGCCTACCAGCTGTTTCCCGCTTAATTTGAAGCCGCTAGAATTAACGTGTACTAGTACGGCACCAACCCCTGCTCGTAAAACGTACTAGTACGGCACCGACCCTGAAAGGGTTAATCACTGCCTTCTTTGTAAATATATTTCCTCAGAATCCGTTGATCACATGAATACAGATCGATCGATCAAATTTTTTTTATCTCTTTTATTATAAGATTCTAATATTGAGCTCATTAATTCCTATGAATCATGATATATCATACAGTAATGCATTAAAAGATGTCTTATAAGATCCATTATATTGATTTCCATCACAATAATATCCTTATGTGTAGTATAATGTTCAACTGTTGTGTACTTTGACATTGTATAGAATCAGCCCAGAGCCGTACGCCTGTTGCCTCTAGTTTGTATTAGATGTATGTCGGGACGACATATGTAGCATGCCCGAGCTGTCACTAGTAGTTCAGTGATAGTATTAGTAGCATATAAACTGTTGTAGGCCTATCATGTGATCACGCCATGCCGTGCACGTGATCACGACCGTTAACCGTGTCAAAGGTCAGTTTGAATAGGAACGCCTCTTGGCCCCTCTAGTTTCAGTTACTTACCAGCGAGCAGACAGAACACAGGTCAGGCGTATAGGCTCTGAGGTACTCCCATATACATGTATATTTGTCTCCAATACAGCAAGTTACCAACCTAATCACGTCTGCATTATTACCCAATCCACGAAAAGACCACCCACGACATAGGGAGCTTTAAATGTCGTAGTATATTACGTGTAGGTGGGGTGGCCTGGCTGGCTACCATACCTCCTCTGACTTCCTACAAAATAAATACTATTCACCTTTCACCCTACATTGAGACTACAAATATTTTAAGGTAAGCAATGAATATACTGTGTGTGTATTTTACTTTTTATTGTTTTTAATATCTAGTTCTATTGATAACTTAATATATGTTAGTGTAAACTTGTTATCTAGAATTTATATGCATTTATAAGTGGAAAAAAAGGGTGTTCCACTTTACGTCGATTTCCGCTTTATGGCGGTAGCCTGGAACCTAACCTGCCGTATAAGTGGGGCCCTACTGTATGTGTATGTATGTGTGTGTGTATGTATATGTGTGTGTATGTATATGTGTGTGTATGTATGTGTGTGTATGTATATGTGTGTGCATGTATATGTGTGTGTATGTATATGTGTATGTTTATGTGTGTATGTGTGTGTATGTATTTACTCACCTAATTGTGGTTGCAGGGGTCGATTCATAGCTCCTGGCCCTGCCTCTTCACTGGTCGCTTCACTGGTATATATGTGTGTATGTATGCATGCATGCATGCATGCATGTGTAGCTACCTTTAAGTTTGCCCGAAATGCTCGGCATATAAAGAGGCTTTTGGCATGTACACCCAACTGTTATACTTATTTATACAAACATGTATCATGCTAAAATAAATTTATTATTATTATTATTATTATTAATGGGGTTGAGTAGAAAATGCACCCCTTCATCTTGCCACTTCCAGGTTCACTTCCTCCTAGCCTCATGGAACCTACTGTACCTGCTCTTAAAACTATGTATAAAGCCTGCCTCCACCAGTTCTTCATTGAGATCATTCCACTTCCTGAACACTGAAATAATAATTTCTGATAACTCTATGGCTCATCTGTGCCTTTAACTTCCACCTGTGTCCCTGAGTATCGGTTTTTTACCCCTCAAACAGCCTGTCTGTCTACATTATCAATTTCCCTGAGTATATTTTGCAAGTATTTTCCCTGGTTCTTCTGTCCTCCAATGCTGTTAGATTCACTGCATGGATATGTATGTGCAAAAATCACAAACAAGTGATAACAGATGCAAAACAACTGCAGGGTGAAGTTGAATGATAGCTTTAAGCCTTTTGTGTTGCAGCCAAGACTTTTTCAAGAGCTTGCAATAGTGCAACAGAATGGAAAAGAACCCAGGTAGGTGTGTCCATGAGAAAGCCTATGAGCCTCACAGGCTTCCTCATGGACACACCTACCTGGGCTACTCCCCATTCCTTTGCACTACTGCAAGCTCTGGAAAAAAGTGCTGGCTGTAACACAAAACCCCTAAAGCTATCATTCAACTTCCTCCTGTGGTTGCTTTGCATGTATGTATGTACAGTGGACCCCCGGTTAACGGCCATAATTCGTTCCAGAATGCTGTTCAAGTGCCGTTACCGAATGAATTTATTAACATAAGGAATAATGTAAATTAGATTAGTCTTTTTGGACCCCCAAACATACACTTACAAAAGCACTTACAAAAATACACTTACATAATTGTTAGTGTTTGGAGCAGGCCGTTAACCGGGGGTCCACTGTATATGTGTATAATGTATAAGTAGATATATGTATAAGTATGTATGTGCGCATTATATGTCAAGCAATATCAAACACTATCGCTCTATAAACACTATCGTTCTATAAGAACTTACCAGGTCTATATTTTAATTTGTCGTAGGGGTCAGGACCAGTAGCATAAAGAGAGTGCATCGAGTTGAAAGAGCGTGAAGAGAGGCAAGTACTTGCTCCCTCAACAACATCTCGTGCTTCTTCAGCATCAGCTGTGATAATTAAAGCTTACTTCATAAGTATAACTATAATATACAAAATCTAGGCAACCCAACATAAACATGAAGCTAAATCAGAGCTCAGATTTCTGCCAGTTAGGAGAAAATATTGTACAGGAAATACAGTTTGTGAAAAAAAAGTCTAGTTACCATTAATCTATCTCGTGCCTTTTTTTTTATCTACAAATACTGTACTTATATTCCATGTAAAAACTACTGACATAAGCCAAAAAAAAGTATAGTATTCTGCATATATTTTTACAGTGTGCTGATAATAGTTATTTACTGAATATGAAAACTGCAGTAAGAAAAGTTTACTTTCTAATTGCAGCACAAAATTCTATTTAAAAGAAATATGAAGCCTAAAATTAAATTTAGAAAAGAAATGTTTGAAAATTTGTATTAAAATCTAATAAGGCCACTTAATTACACTATAAAAAATGCACTCTATTTCAGTCTAGCATATAGTATAGTCCTAGCTATAATGCTGTTACATCTAAACATTATATAAAATTATAAAAAAATATCTGAGAGTAAATTAATGGTGGAAAGAAAAAGGAAATTATATATGAAGTCAGGATGAAGAGGAATGTACAAAACTGTACCGGAATCTGTAGCAGGGTTTAAATACCTAGGATGTCCCCGGTAGACTAGAGGAAGACTATGGCTTGTCAAGATACACCTAGTCCATAGCACTCACAAGATGATGATTCTGAGCAAGTGAAGATGAGGAGAGTGAGAGCCAGGGATGGAAAGTAGGTGATGCAACAAAACCTCTAATTAGGAGAAACAAGACAGAAGTGATACATCTAGAGAGCTGCATAAACAAGTACAATAACTGTTCCAACCCTGGTGTGACTAACAGTATGAAACATTAAGTGCAGATAAGATGAAAATTCTGGGAAATCCAATAAGAATATCAGATATAAAGAAGAAGACAGAGTAATAAATCATAATGTTATGAAATGATGTGGAGTGCAAATGCATGTGGTGGTACAGAGATGTTTAAAACCTAGATAATAAAAGAGCATTGAAAAAAGTAATTCAAATAAATTTCAGGATAGAGGGAGAGGAAGGCTGAGAATTTGGACCGATGTGAACAGTGTACCAAAAAATGTTGCAATGAACAAAACCAAGTTGAAATAGTGTATTTGAAGTCAATAAATTATTGACATTTTCCTTGCGAATGTTTTTTTACATCTGGTGTATAAAATGATTGAAATACTGCTGTAACTACTATCTTGCTAGTGGTGTAGTATCAATCACCCATAATAGCATAGATGAGTAAAATTACAAAACTTACCTGCACTAATAACTTTTTTATTATTTTTTTCAAGCATTGATTTGATTTTCATTATTACTTACTGTATTGTTTCTATTATTTTTAACTCTCTTTTCCTCCAATACTCTGTCATCCTCTCCAGGCATGAGACAGAAATAAGGATTTATAGATACGTACAAAAAACTGAATAGTGACCCAGGCAGAAATTAAAAGTGATAAGTGTATGGCAAATCATATTGTGAGTTACAGTGGTCCCTCGGTTTTCGGTCATCTCCAAACTCGAACATTTATGTAAGTGTATTTTCGTAAGTGCTTTTGCAAGTGTATTTTTGGGGGTCTGAAATAGACTAACCTACGTGACATTATTTCTTAAGGAAGTAAATTCGTTTGGTAATGGCACTTGAGCAGCATTCTGTAAAGAATTTTCGGCGAAAACTGAGGGTCCACTGTATTAAGATTAACATATCTTAAAAGTTATCGTGACAAAGCGAAAACCAGCAATCCGGTCATAAAGCATGATGTTTAACAGAGTTCCATTTCACACTAATACTAATGGATGGCATGAACACAATCGAGAACCAATAATTCATGCTGATCAATGTGGAGATCTTTTGAACTTAAGAGTCCATCCAACTTAGAGACTAGGACACCAATGAAAATGCAAGGACCCCAATGTAAATAAGTCACTTTGACTTTTTTGAGTTATCCTGGTGGGTAATTTACTCATGTTATTGTGTATGATAATTGTACTTATGTGTATCTGTACTTACTTATTTACTAGGAAAATCTAAGAAAGATTTTCAGACAAAACATTGCACATCTAACAAAAAAAGGGTAAGATAAGATAAGATTTTCTTCGGATTTTTAATCCTGGAGGGTTAGCCACCCAGGATAACCCAAGAAAGTCAGTGCGTCATCGAGGACTGTCTGTCTTATTTCCATTGGGGTCCTCAATCTTGTCCCCCAGGATGTGACCCACACCAGTCGACTAACACCCAGGTACCTATTTGCTGCTAGGTGAACATGACAACAGGTGTAAGGAAACACGTTGAAATGTTTCCACCCCGCCGGGAATCGAACCCGGGCCGTCCGTATGTGAAGCGAGAGCTTTAGCCACCGGGGCACTTATTTGCTCTTATTTTCTTATAAACGTATAAGTACACAATGTAAATTGAGTTATCTCATGTTAAAGGGTCAAATATCGGCATAAACACAAACTTTTCCAAAAATCTGACAGACTTTTTTATTGCCACATGGCATCATTTATACTTATATTAATACTCCCTTTATATAACAATAATAATAATAATAATTCTTGTAGTAGGTTGGTAGACAGCAACCACACAGGGAGGTACTACCATCCTGCCAAGTGAGTGTAAAACGGAAACCTGTAATTGTTTTACATGATGGTAGGATTGCTGGTGCCTTTTTTCTGTCTCATAAGCATGTATGATTTCAGGTATGTCTTGCTACTTCTCCTTACATTTAGGTCACACTACACATGCATGGACAAGCATATAATGTGGACCCCCGGTTTACGTACTGCTCCAAACTCGAACAATTATGTAAGTGTATTTTTGTAAGTGCTTTTGTAAGTGTATTTTTGGGGGTCTAAAAGGACTAATCTAATTTACATTATTCCTTATGGGAACAAATTCGTTTGGCAATGGCACTTGAACAGCATTCTGGAACGAATTAATGACGTAAACCGGGGGTCCACTGTATATACACACCCCTCTGGGTTTTCTTCTATTTTTCTTACTAGTTCTTGTTCTTGTTTATTTCCACTTATCTCCATGGGAAAGTGGAACAGAATTCTTCCTCTGTAAGTCATGCGTGTCGTAAGAGGCGACTAAAATGCCAGGAGCAAGGGGCTAGTAACCTCTTCTGTATATATTACTAAATGTAAAAGGAGAAACTTTCATTTTTCCTTTTGGGCCACCCTGCCTCGGTGGGAAACGGCCGGTGCGTTTTACATGATAAGATTGCTGGTGTCTTTTTTCTGTCTCATAAGCATGCAAGATTTCAGGTACGTCTTGCTACGTCTCCTTACACTTAGGTCACACTACACATACATGTACTGTAGAAACATATACAGTGGACCCCCGGATTACGTCATTTTTTCGTTCAAGAATGCTGTTCAAGTGCCATTACCGAACGCATTTATTCCCATAAGGAATAATGTAAATTAGATTAGTCCTTTTAGACCACAAAAATACACTTACAAAAGCACTTACAAAAATAAACTTACATAAAAGGGCGAGTTTGGAGACTATCGTAAACCAGGGGTCCACTGTACAGTGGTACCCCGAGTTTTGTACTGCTCCCAACTCGAACAATTATGTAAGTATGTATATTATTGTAAGTGCTTTTGTAAGTGTATTTTTGGGGGTCTGAAACGGACTAATCTAATTTACATTATTCCTTCTGGGAACAAATTTGTTCGGTAACAGCACTCGAACAGCCTTCTGGAACGAATAAAGTATGAAACTCAGGGTACCACTGTATATACACACACCCCTCTGGGTTACTCCTATTTTCTTACTAGGTCTTGATCTTTTTTATTTCTTATCTCCACGGGAAAGTGGAACAGAATTCTTCGTCCATAAGCCATGCGTGTCGTAAAAGGCGACTAAAATGCCAGGAGCAAGGGGCTAGTAACCCCTTCTCCTGTATACATTATTAAATTTAAAAAGAGAGACTTTCATTTTTCTTTTCAGGTCAGCTTGCCTCGGTGGGATATTGCCGGTTTGATGAAAAAAAAAAATAATAATAATAATATTTTTCAGACATATATTTCAATGAAAGGGTTAACTGTTAGTGTGTGTGTACAAAGTCCGTAGTTACAGTATGATGCCAGGCCTCAGAAGGCCTATGATGTTACGATGAAGAAAAACAAAAGTGCCAGCATTACTAATAAATTAAATTTATTTAAGTTTCCTTTTAAACAAACAACAAGAACTTCTTCCAATGAAGCCCTGATGAACTACTAATACAAACTCACTAAAGAGCTAAATAAAAAACTTAAACACTAAATAATTATCTATTACATTTTACTCAGTTTCACTCCCATATGGGATGAGAAGTCACTTACCTGGAAGGATGGAGAGATACTTAAGGAAAAGAGGGTTAAATATTTTCAAAGAGTGACACATTAACTACTTAAAACAATGTATACTAATAATGAAAATACCCCTCTGCCAATATCTTTGATAACACATGACTTACCATCCTTCTCATCTTTTTTCTCATCAACACATTCCACGTTGATGGCACAAGCATTCAGCTCTTGGCTTTCATCCACAGGTCCCTCACCAGTATCTCCACTCAGGGTTCTGATTGCCAGTTGCTGAGGATACAACCATTAATATGAGAACTAGTCATATAATTACAACAATATTTATCATAATTACAACAATAATGCTTCAGTCACTACATGATCCAAAAAAGGTATCCCAGTATCCCATAAGCCTAGTCCCCTCTACCTCAATACCTTCAAAGGCATAGGACAGAGTGGCACAAGCTTCCAATGTAGCTAAAACACTGAAGACCTGAATCCAATCAGAAGAAGAATTCACAATTTATAGTACAGTAAATATCCATTTTCTTCAATGGAAATGGCAATATGGCACCTAATAATCCCAAAATCAATCAAGAACTTTCCACAGGGATACACCAGCTTTGAAACCTTGAAGCCAACCACAAGAGACTTTCTCTAGTTATCACACAGGCTACTGTTGTATTGGTATTGAAGGATTGCAGCTGATCTTATGTGCCAATCACAATCTTTCACATAAAAACCTATACAGTGGTACCTCGGTTTTCGTCAATAATTAATTCCAGAATGCTGTTCGAGCGCCGTTACCGAACGAATTTGTTCCCATAAGGACAAATGTAAATTAGATTAGACCATTTCAGACCCCAAAAAATACACTTACAAAAGCACTTACAATAATACACTTACATAATTGTTCGAGTTGGGAGCTGTACGAAAACCGATGTACCACTGTACAGTGATCCCTCGTGTTTCGGTGATTTCGTGTTTCGAGCGCTTTTTTCGGTCAATGTTTTCCTCGTGTATCGCTCATTCCCTCGTGTATCAGTCCGTACCAGACCTGTCCGCCTGCCCGCGCTTGCGCGCCTTGCCACGCAGGACGGCAGTCTAGCGTTGTTTACCATTGAGAGAACATTACCCAGCACGCTCTTTCAAACATTCACAATAAATTTGTTGTGTTTATTGGTGGTTTAGTGATTGTCACTGTGAAATAAGTCACCATGGGTCCAAAGAAGCTTCCTAGTGGCACCCCTGTTGTAAAGAAAGTGAGGAACACCATCAAAGTGAAGAAGGAGATTGTAGAAAAATATGAGAGTGGCCTACGTGTGAGTGAGCTTGCCAGGATGTACAACAAAAACACATCTACTATCACCTCTATCCTGGGAAAGAGAAAAGAAATCAAGGAAGCTAATATTGCAAAAGGTGTTGATATGTTTACGAAAAATAGATCGAAAACAGTGGATGAGGTTGAGAAGTTGTTGGGGGTGTGGATCAATGAAAAACAAATAGCGGGTGATAGTATTTCCACGGCGATAATTTGTGAAAAGGCAAGGCAGTTGCACGCAGATCTTGTCAAAACAATGCCTGCAACCAGTGCTGAGGCGAGTGATTTTAAAGCCAGCAAAGGCTGGTTTGAGAGGTTTAAGAAACATAGTGACATACACAGTGTTGTGAGGCATGGTGAGGCAGCCAGCTCAGACAAACGTGCAGCTGAAAAATTTGTACAGGAATTCAAGAGGTTCGTAGACACTGAAAAATTTGAACCCCAACAAGTGTTTAATTGTGATGAAACAGGCCTGTTTTGGAAGAAAATGCCAAACAGGACCTTCATTACTCAGGAGGAAAAGGCACTGCCAGGACACAAGCCTATAAAAGACAGGCTAATTCTCATGTTGTGTGCTAATGCCAGTGGTGATTTGAAAGTGAAGCCTTTACTGGTGTATCACTCAGAAAATCCCAGAGCCTTCAAGAAACACAATGTTAACAAGAATAATTTGTGCGTGTATTGGAAGGCTAACACCAAGGCATGGGTCACTAAGGACATTTTCGTGGAATGGTTCACTGGAGTGTTTGGCCCTAGTGTGAAGAAATACCTCCAGGAAAAGAAATTGCCACTCAAGTGCCTCCTGCTACTTGACAATAATCCTGCTCATCCTCACAACTTGGGAGACTATTTGTCTGATGAGTTCAGTTTCATCACAGTGAAGTTCTTGCCTCCTAACACCACTCCTCTCATCCAGCCCATGGACCAGCAGGTCATTTGTAACTTCAAAAAAGCAGTGTTTGAAAAGTGCTTTCAAGTGACCTCGAACACTGAGTTGACCCTAAGAGAGTTCTGGAAAGATCACTTCAATATCGTCCATTGCATAGGCCTTATAGGTAAGGCTTGGCAGGGAGTGACTTCCAGGACTTTGAACTCTGATTGGAGACCACTGTGGCCAGACTGTGTTGAAAAGAGGGATTTTGAAGGATTTGAGGCTGACCCTGACCCTGACGACCCTGTGCCTGTTGTGGACTCTATTGTGGAATTGGGCAAGTCCCTGGGGTTGAAGGTGAGTGGTGAGTATGTGGAAGAGTTGGTGGAGGACCACAGGGTAGACCTAACCACTGAAGAACTGAAAGAGCTTCATCAGGAATAGCATCAAACGACATTTAGGGAAATTGATTCACAGGAGGAAGATGGACAGGGTGAGGTGCCTTCTTCACAGATTAAGGAAATTTGTTCCAAGTGGAACGATGTGCAAAGATTTTTTGAACAATTTCACTCTGAGCAAGCTGAAATAAGCCATCTCTGCAACCAGTTCAGTGACAGAGCCATGTTGCACTTCAGGAAAATGTTAGAGGCGCCAGAAACAGAGCACTCTTATAATAATAATATAATAATAATAATAATAATAATTTTTATTTCAATGCATGTTACAAGTGTACAATGTTATTGGTAGTTACAATTATAAAACAATTATAAAACTGTAATGCAAGGAGAGCCACTGGCATGCCATGGCATTAGGGGCAGTTTATTCTAGAGACTTATTCACTAGGTACTTAATGCTAAAGAAATTGATTGAGTTTATTCTAGTTCTGTATTATTTAAATTATTAAATGGTTATACATACTATTAAAAGACAATACAAGAGAAATTGGTTGAGTTTAATCTAGTTGTAGAATTTATTTCAAATTACAGTATGTTGATGCTATACTAGTATAATAACAATACTAGAAATAGTTTTTAGAGTTTCATCTAGGTATATATTTTATTTCAAATTAAGAAAATGATGATACTATAAGATATTAAATGACAATATGATGATATGAAATTGCAACAAGTGTTAAGGAGGATGAACATATCAAATTGAGATCTTCTTAAGTAAAATAATATTGGGTTTGGAAGTTTGTTACAGTATGAGTATTTAGTATAGGGTGAGTAGGTGATTTTGAGAAGAGTCTTGAATTGATTTTCCGACAAGGTTAACTTGATATTTACTGGTAATGAATTCCAGATTTTGGGGCCCTTTATGTGCATAGAATTTTTACATTGGTTAGTATGGACTCGGGTATGTCAAATAGTGATCTGTGTCTTGTGTCATGTTCGTGGGACCTATTGAAGTTGTTGAGGAGAATTCTGAGCGCAGGGTTGATATTAGCATGTAGAGTTTTATGTATGTAGAAGGCACATGAATAGGTATGAATATTTTTTATGGTGAGTAGTTTTAAGGTTCTGAATATAGGTGGAGTATGCTGTCTAGAGTGGGAATTTGTTATCATCCTGACTGCAGCCTTTTGCTGGGTTATGAGTGGTCTAAGGTGATTTAATGTTGTTGAGCCCCATGCACAGATTCCATAGGTGAGATAAGGGTAGATAAGAGAATGATATAGTGCAATGAGAGCTGGTTGAGGCACATAATAGCGTATCTTAGATAATATACCTACTGTCCTTGAAATTTTCTTGGAAATTTGTTGTATGTGTGTTTGGAATTTAAGACTACTGTCAAGGTGGATTCCTAGGAATTTTCCCTCTTGACAGTTATTTTTCGAGGCAGGGGTCCAGTGACTCTCAAGCTGGTCGTAGTAGCATTAAAAGAAAAAGAACGGAAGTAGCCCCAGATAAGGACTTGATACCTGAAGTCCTTATGGAGGGGGATTCCCCTTCCAAACACTAACCCCTCCCCCTGTCCTCCTCCCTATCTTCCAGATGCCAGCAATTCACTTCAATAAAGGTAAGTAAATGTTATTTATTATTATGTTATTTATTATTTATGTATTTATTATTATTTTGTGTTAATAATGTTAGTTTGTGTATGTAAAAGTATAGTTAATCTTTACAAAATTAATTTTTTGTGAATATTTTTGGGTGTCTGAAACGGATTAATTGTATTTACATTATTTCTTATGGGAAATAAGGTTTCGAGTTTAGAGTAATTCGTGTTAAGGTCTAGCTAGCTCCTGGAACGGATTATGACCGAAACATGAGGGACCACTGTATTTCAATTTTCCCTATTTCCTCAATAAAAATGGCAAATTAGTACCTACACAGCTCAAAATCAAGTTAAATCTTTCTCTAATTGGGTTACACCAGCAATTAAGTTTGAAGCAATCAGAAGAGGCATTCTCTAGTTACTGCACAAAATCCAACAATTCCAACTTTATTATCTACTGTATATTAGTAAATTGGCAAATTTGTACCTATATATTCTAAACCCAAAATATATCATTCCTTTCATAAGATTCATCAGTTATTAAGATTGAAGCCATTTTATTAGAAAAC
The DNA here is from genome assembly GCA_009830355.1 of Cherax destructor. Lineage (NCBI taxonomy): Eukaryota > Metazoa > Arthropoda > Malacostraca > Decapoda > Parastacidae > Cherax > Cherax destructor. Next base: position 13,065 of record WNWK01018929.1, on the reverse strand, counting down.
AAAGATTTTATATCTTTTTTTTTATTCAAAAGAGGCATACAGTACTCAAGTTATTTCATGGAAAAAATACCACACCATTTTTAAAATAAAATTGGCAGAGTGACTCCCACACATTACTGTGATTTACCTCTGTGTAACTTCAAGAATTTTTCTACTTCTGCAGCCTAGCCTATGATCAGGATTTCCTGTTGACCATCTAGTCAAGTAGGCAGTTTGTGGTAGCATCCTTCAGGACCACATAGCCATCACAACCAAGCTGATCCAGCACTTGTAGAAGGAAGCTGTCCAGCTTCTTGAAAACTTCTCTTCATTCTGGTAATATTTAAACATTACCTACTGGCAATATGCTAAAGTGTCTTGAGCCACAGATTCTGAAGATCCCTATCTGCCAACTGCTTCTAAGCTATTGTTAAAAATCACCAGTGGTGGGCACAGTTCTGCTAATCCGCTAACTGCTAATTAGCAGAACTAACTTTTTGTTTAGCGGATTACCGTTTCCGCTAACTTTGGAAACTGTTAGCGGACCACTTAGCTTCCGCTAACTCTGAGTCAGCTAAACAAAATTCATACGTTGTGGTAGTCGGAAAGCAGTGAAGAGAGCAGCAGCACTACTAATGACTAATGAGAATGAAGAAGATGACTTCTTCAGCAGCATCACTCGGTTCTGGGACAGCAGAAGCCACGGGTCACTGAAGGGGAGGCATAACCAATTTTTTTTTTTTTTCTGTTCGTCCGATTTCGTTCATTTTTTTTTTTTTGCACGTGAAGACGTGTTTATGGACCTTATTATCTGTGAGTTTCAATAAGATGGTCCTAAAAACAAATGAGAAAAAAAATATTTACTGAAAATTCCATGAAGATTCTATTTAAAAATTACCTCTGCCTAAATGGCACAACGAAAGATGGATTTGAGACTTGGTGCGTATAAAACAATTCTAGTGCGATTTTCTCACGGAAGGTATTTGTGTAATTATCTCTAGTTATTCTACAAAATTTTACTTCAATAATAAATGGTGGGGTTCATCAAATAGGTCAATAACTTACTTCCAAGATTACGCGTGAAACGTCTCCGGGCTCGGAAAAAAAAAAATCTGCGAAAATCACTGTTGTTTTAGTGTCTACTGGTGATCTAGTGTTGTTATCCCCTCCAAAACACCGTTTTCTCTCACTCAATGTCATAGAGGACGATATGAAGGAGAAATAATTTTATATCGAAAAACCTCGAAATACAGTCGCCTTATTATGGCCTATTTTATTAGTTCTAGTGTATATATCATGTTTAAATGTCTTTTTTAGTGTTTATTTAGTCATTTTAGATGATATTAGATGATATTAGCGTAATAATAAAAAAAAATTCCCGACTCCCGGGAGTTGCCAGAGCGGGAATGTTCCAAGCGTTCCTGATTGGCTGGCACTCCTCCCATAAACCCCGCCCACACTCATATGATGCCAAATAGTCAATTATACCATTACAATGAATAATACAAGAAATAGAAATAAAAAAACGGAAAAAAAAAAATACGGGATGCAAGCAGTCATGTTGGTGGCGCTGATGTCACCGTACATAATATAATTGGCTGTAATTCCTTGTAGAAACGTCATAGGACATTGAGTCTTGTACCATTGTGTTGCCAGAGAGTTGAGCTATTTTTCTATACCAATAACTCAATTTTCATATTTTTTCGAATATTTTTTTCGCTCGCGAGCCGAGCGCGGCGGGAGACGTTATGTCTCCCCTGAAGTCAAAGGCACAGAGCATGGTGAAGACCTGGCTGGAGATCGGCTCGAAGGAGGTCGCGAGTGAAGTCGCCTTCTTGGGTGAGCAGGTCTTGATCGACCTATTCATTAGGTACAACACCACCATCCCATCCAGTGCTGCAGTTGAGCACCTATTCTCTATAGGCAAAGATATCTTGAGGGCCAAGAGAGCCACCCTGTCAGATGGAAACTTTGACAGGCTTATGCTCATGAAGATCAACCAGCATCACATCAAAGCGATGGAGAAGACCCAGCCATCATCTGATCTTGGCATGATATCCATGCTATGTATTTTGTACAGTAAATAAAGTGTATGTTCGATTTAAACTGATGTTTGATTTCATTTGTTCATTTAACTATTTGTGTGCACCTGTACGGCTGTATCGCTGGTGCAGCGATAAGATAAGATGGCCTCAAGGTTTCAACTTTAAGCACGATTTTCAACTACAGTGGTACCTCAGTTTTCATACAGCTCCCAACTCGAACAATTATGTAAGTGTATTATTGTAAGTGCTTTTGTAAGTGTATTTTTGGGGTCTGAAACGGACTAATCTAATTTACATTTGTCCTTATGGGAACAAATTCATTCGGTAACGGTGCTTGAACAGCATTCTGGAATGAATGCTGTACTTGTTTGTAGTTTATTGGGTTCAAAATCTAAATTAAGTTAAATGCAAACATGAACAGAAACAGAATAAAATAAACAAATACAATGAGTAAGTGGAACTAATGAAGAAAACAGTCAAATAAGCTAACTCAATCTTTTCGGGTGCTATGGGGCTTCAGTACAGCAACAAGTGTGTCCTTGTCGGTCGCTCGCGTTAGATTACAAAATTAAACAATCGATATTTTCGCACTAGCGGCACTTGATCATCATATGACCTTGGCATTCTATATCTTATTAGGAAGCTCTCCAGGTCTGTTCTAAAAGTCTTAAAAATAAAAGTAAAAGACCAAAAAGCTAAACTGAGTCTGAATTCATGTGAAAAAGTTAGAGGTTAGCATTTAACGTTAGCTTCAGCTAATTTTTTCAGCCGTTTAGTGGTTTAGCGTTAGCGGAGCTAATTTTTTAGTTAGTGGATTAGTGGCAAGCAAAGCTAACTTTTCAGTTAGCTGTACCCACCACTGAAAATCACTTCATTATCTTAATGATCTCAGAAGCAACATACTATTACTATGTCAAACAAAACCTGAGCCCTGCTGTTTTCATATAATTCTGTCCCTGTTCTTCTTCTTCCAGCCATCCTTCAACTCCCACATATTATTAGAAGCATATACTATCTCATCATATTTGTATTGTAATTTAAGTAACTAGTACAACTCGCTCTACTAAACTTAACAATTATATCTTCTTACTGTGATTTTTATTATAAATTAACTGAGTGAACTTTCAGTATAGTATAGGCTAAGTTTTGCCTGAGATGTTATGCATTCTTTGGCTCTTCAGTTTATTGTATGTTCTGTGCAGTAATATTGAAATTTAGATCAGTATCTGCATTAGTATCTGACCAACATTAATAACCTCAACAAATGTTATAGCAAATTATCTTACTAAAACTTCTAGCAAATTGTTCTTGCAAAAACTCCACTTGTAGTTACATGTTGTAACTAGCAAACTGTAAACCAGTCTTTATAAAAATCTATTTTTTTTTTTATTTTACAGTGGTCCCTCGGTTTTCGCCGAAAATTCGTTCCAGAATACTGCTCAAGTGCCATTACCGAACGAATTTACTTCCTTAAGAAATAATGTCACGTAGGTTAGTCTATTTCAGACCCCTAAAAATACACTTGCAACAGCACTTTCGAAAATACACTTACATAAATGTTCGAGTTTGGAGATGCACGAAAACCGAGGGACCACTGTATTTACATGTTGATACAATGTTCTCTAATTGTACTTATGGCCCACTGTCTCCCACATCTTTCACTGCAGTAAGTTGTTACAGCAGTATGCAGGTTGGGATCAGGCCCTTGAATATCTTCTATGTGCAGTATATATAATCTGGAAACTCTTCCCCATTCCAGAAAGAACAAGTGCTCAGAGACATTCTCAATAGTTTTAGTTATTTTATTGAGTCTTTGCAGGCAGTATACAACCTCTGTACATTTTCCAGCTCTGCTAGATCTCCTGCCTTGAGAGGTGCTGTGAACATAGAATAATATTCAAGTCTTGAGAGCATACGTGATTTGAGAAGTACACACCATCAATAACCTTGCTTCTCGTATTATGAAAGTTCTCATAATCTACCATCATTATCCAGGCCTTTGATGCATCAACAACTTTGGGTTTACCATACTCACATTTGGAATATAAGTACAGTGGACCCCCGGTTTACGTAATTAATTCGTTCCAGAATGCTGTTCAAGTGCCGTTACCAAACGAATTTGTTCCCATAAGGAATAATGTAAATTAGATTAGTCCTTTTAGACCCCCAAAAATACACTTACAAAAGCACTTACAAAAATACACTTACATAATTGTTCGAGTTTGGAGCAGTAAGTAAACCGGGGGTCCACTGTATAAGAATATTCAACAGCAAATCCTCTAAAACCTCAACAAACGGTTGCCATAAAAGAATGATCACTCAGAATCAAGCCAACACCACTACACAAAGATTTAAAGCTATTCAATATATGTACAGTGATCTCTCGTGTTTCGGTCGGTCCGATTATCGGTTATTTCGTGTTTCGGTTGCTTTTTTCGGTCTATGTTTCCCTCATGTATCGGTTATTCCCTCGTGTATCGGTCCGTACCAGACCTGTCCACCTGCCCGCGCGTGCACGCCTCGCCGTGCAGGACGCCAGTCTAGCGTTGTTTACCATTGAGAGAACATTACCCAGCGCGCTCTTTCAAACATTTCACAATAAATTTATAGTGTTTATTGCTGGTTTAGTGATTATCACTGTGAAATAAGTCACCATGGGTCCAAAGAAGCTTCACAAGTCGATAAAGTGTAGCATTAACAGTGTAGCAATGGAAATAAGTCCCTCTGTCTGACTTTTTTTGGGTTATCCTAGGTTTTCTACACATATGCTGCTATGTATGATAATCTATGTATAACTGGATTTGTGTATACCTGAATAAACTTACTTACTTACTTAACCCTTTCGGGGTTTCAGCCGTACTTGTATGGCTTACGCACCAGGGTTTTCGTCGTACTAGTACGCCTAAATTCTAGCGCCCTCAAATCAAGTGGAAACAGGCTGGTAGGCCTAGATGTGAGAGAATGGTTCTGTACGGTCAGTATGCGCAGTATAAAAAAATCCTGCACCACACAGTGCATAATGAGGAAAAAAAAACTGACCATGTTTTTGGTTTAAAACAGCGACTTTGCAGTCTATTTTCGTATAGTATTTATGCTTGTATACTCGTTTTCTTAGTCTCATTTGATAGAATGGATGACATATTACAGAAATAGAGATAATTTTGACTGGTTTCACGATGACAAGTACCTTGAAACTGAGCACAAAGTAGCGAAAATGTTTGATTTTTACCGATGTTCAAGAGTAAACAAATCACGCCATGCGTCCAATACACATCAACTGGGTAGTCTAATATTCTTGCACAAGTGCGCTGATATTATTTATACCATTTTTATAATGATGCAGTTGTATACATAACAGTAAATCTTCTATTTTTTGTGAGAATAAAAATTCAAAACGGAAAGCAAAAGTAATGTAAGAGGGGCCTGGAGACGTGACTAATGAACAGATAAAATGTTATTTGAGTGCCAGGAATGTCTGTCTCATTTATTCTGGACCCTATATTGAAATTGGCATTTTTTGAAATTTGTGTGAAATTGGCCAAATTGCCAATTTCTGACCACCTTATTGGGTAGTTGAAATCGGTAAATTGGCAGTTTCTTATACTCAATTGATAGAACAAATGAAATTCTAGCGAAATAGCTATAATTTTAGTAGACTGAAACATTGGAATTTGCCGAAAATAGGGCTCAAAGTGGGCAAAATCGCCGATGCGTAAATGTCATCGATACCGCTAACTTCGTGAGAGCATAATTCGGTTAGCTTTCCATCAAATTTCATAATTTTGGTGGCGTTATGATCGGAAAAAGATTCTCTATCATTTCATAAGAATTTTTTTTTTCCGAAAAATTTGCGACCCTGAGAACGAGTTTGGGAGAGGGCCTTGCAACTCCCAAAGGGTTAAGTAAGTTAAGCGATTAATCGATAGAAAATGACGACAAAAACTTAACTTCTACAATGTTTGAGGAATATAGGGACACTGAGAAGAGCGCCGCCCTCTGCCACCATCTCCTCCAAGGTAAGTGTAAGTATTTCTTATTTATATAAGCATGAATATTTCTTATTTATAAATTAAAGTGTAAAGGTGACTGTGAAACAGAAACCTGAAACTGTTTTACATGATGGTAGGATTGCTGGTGTCTTTTTTCTGTCTCATAAACACGCTGGATAACAGGAATATCTAGCTACTTCTACTTACACTTTAGGTCACACTACACTGGCATACACATGCATATATATACATACACACATCTAGGTTTTTCTTCTTTTTCTTAATAGCTCTTGTTCTTTTTATTTTCTCTATTGTCCATGGGGAAGTGGAAAAGAATCTTTCCTCCGTAAGCAATGCGTGTCGTATGAGGCGACTAAGATGCCGGGAGCAATGGGCTAGTAACCCCTTCTGTACAAATCTACTAAAAACGAGAAGAAGAAAAACTTTATAAAACTGGGTTGTCTGAATGTGCGTGGATGTAGTGCGGATGATAAGAAAGAGATGATTGCCAATGTTATGAATGAAAAGAAGTTGGATGTCCTGGCCCTAAGCGAAACAAAGCTGAAGGGGGTAGGCGAGTTTCAGTGGGGAGAAATAAATGGGATTAAGTCAGGAGTATCTGAGAGAGTTAGAGCTAAGGAAGGGGTAGCAATAATGTTGAAGGATCAGTTATGGAAGGAAAAGAGGGAATATGAATGTGTAAATTCAAGGATTATGTGGATTAAAATAAGGGTCGGATGCGAAAAGTGGGTCATAATAAGCGTGTATGCACCTGGAGAAGAGAGGAGTGTAGAGGAGAGAGAGAGATTTTGGGAGATGTTAGCGAATGTATAGGAACTTTTGAACCAAATGAGAGAGTAATTGTGGTAGGGGACCTAAATGCTAAAGTGGGAGAAACATGCAGAGAGGGTGTAGTAGGTAAGTTTGGGGTGCCAGGTGTAAATGATAATGGGAGCCCTTTGATTGAACTTTGTATAGAAAGGGTTTAGTTATAGGTAATACATATTTTAAGAAAAGAGGATAAATAAGTATACAAGATATGATGTAGGGCGTAATGATAGTAGTTTGTTGGACTATGTATTGGTAGATAAAAGACTGTTGAGTAGACTTCAGGATGTACATGTTTATAGAGGGGCCACAGATATATCAGATCACTTTTTAGTTATAGCTACAGTGGGAGTAAAAGGTAGATGGGATACAAGGAAAATAGAATCAGTAAGTAAGAGAGAGGTGAAGGTTTATAAACTAAAAGAGGAGGCAGTTAGGGTAAGATATAAACAACTATTGGAGGATAGATGGGCTAGTGAGAGGTAGGCAATGGGGTTGAAAATGTATGGGATAGATTTAAAAATGTAGTGTTAGAGTGTTCAGCAGAAGTTTGTGGTTACAGGCGAGTGGGTGCAGGAGGGAAGAGGAGCGATTGGTGGAATGATGATGTAAAGAGAGTAGTAAGGGAGAAAAAGTTAGCATATGAGAGGTTTTTACAAAGTAGAAGTGATGCAAGGAGGGAAGAGTATATGGAGAGAAAAAGAGAGGTTAAAAGAGTGGTGAAGCAATGTAAAAAGAGAGCAGATGAGAGAGTGGGTGAGATGTTATCAGCAAATTTTGTTGAAAATAAAAAAAAGTTTTGGAATGAGATTAATAAGTTGAGGAAGCCTAGAGAACAAATGGATTTGACAGTTAAAAATAGGAGAGGAGAGTTATTAAATGGAGAGTTAGAGGTATCGGGAAGATGGAGAGAATATTTTGAGGAGTTGTTAAATGTTGATGAAGACAGGGAAGCTGTGATTTCGTGTGTAGGGCAAGGAGGAATAACATCTTGTAGGAGTGTGGAAGAGCCAGTTGTGAGTGTAGGGAAAGTTCGTGAGGCAGTGGGTAGAATGAAAGGGGGTAAGGCAGCTGGGATTGATGGGATAAAGATAGAAATGTTAAAAGCAGGTGGGGATATAGTTTTGGAGTGGTTGGTGCTATTATTTAATAAATGTATGGAAGAGGGTAAGGTACCTAGGGATTGGCAGAGAGCGTGTATTGTTCCTTTGTATAAAGGCAAAGGGGACAAAAGAGAGTGCAAAAATTATAGGGGAATAAGTCTGTTGAGTGTACCTGGTAAAGTGTATGGTAGAGTTATTATTGAAAGAATTAAGAGTAAGACAGAAAGTAGGATAGCAGATGAACAAGGGGGCTTTAGGAAAGGTAGGGGTGTGTAGACCAAGTGTTTACAGTGAAACATATAGGTGAACAGTATTTGGATAAGGGTAAAGATGTTTTTGTGGCATTTATGGATTTGGAAAAGGCGTATGATAGGGTAGATAGGGGGCAATGTGGCAGATGTTGCAGGTGTATGGAATAGGAGGAAGGTTACTGAAAGCAGTAAAGAGTTTTTATGAGGATAGTGAGGCTCAGGTTAGAGTGTGTAGGAGGGAAGGGGACTATTTCCCAGTAAAAGTGGGCCTTAAACAAGGATGTGTGATGTCACCGTGGTTGTTCAATATATTTATAGATGGGGTTGTAAGAGAAGTGAATGCGAGGGTCTTGGCAAGAGGTGTTGGGCTAAAAGATAAAGAAGCAAATACAAAGTTGGAGTTGTCACAGTTGCTTTTGCTGATGACACTGTGCTTTTGGGAGATTCTGAAGAGAAGTTGCAGAGGTTGGTGGATGAATTTGGTAGGGTGTGTAAAAGAAGAAAATTGAAAGTGAATATAGGAAAGAGTAAGGTGATGAGGATAACAAAAAGAATAGGTGACGAAAGATTGGATATCAGATTGGAGGGAGAGAGTATGGAGGAGGTGAATGTATTCAGATATTTGGGAGTGGACATGTCGGCGGATGGGTCTATGAAGGATGAGGTGAATCATAGAATTGATGAGGGAAAAGGGTGAGTGGAGCACTTCGGAGTCTGTGGAGACAAAGAACCTTGTCCATGGAAGTAAAGAGGAATGTATGAGAGTATAGTTATACCAACGCTCTTATATGGGTGTGAAGCATGGGTGATGAATGTTGCAACGAGGAGAAGGCTGGAGGCAGTGGAGATGTCATGTCTGAGGTCAATGTGTGGTGTGAATATAATGCAGAGAATTCAGAGTTTGGAAATTAGGAGGAGGTGCGGGATTACCAAAACGATTGTTCAGAGAGCTGAGGAGGGGTTGTTGAGGTGGTTTGGACATGTAGAGAGAATGGAACGAGACAGAGTGACTTCGAGAGTGTATAATCTGTAGTGGAGGGAAGGCGGGGTAGGGGTCGGCCTAGGAAAGGTTAGAGGGAGGGGTAAAGGAAGTTTTGTGTGCGAGGGGCTTGGACTTCCAGCAGGCATGTGTGAGCGTATTTGATAGGAGTGAATGGAGGCATATGGTTTTTAATACTTGACGTGCTGTTGGAGTGTGAGCAAAGTAACATTTATGAAGGGATTCAGGGAAACCGGCAGGCCGGACTTGAGTTCTGGAGATGGGAAGTACAGTGCCGGCACTCTGAAGGAGGAGTGTTAGTGTTGCAGTTTTATAACTGTAGTGTAAAGCACCCCTCTGGCAAGACAGTGATGGAGTGAATGATGATGAAAGTTTTTCTTTTTCGGGCCACCCTGCCTTGGTGGGAATCGGCCGATGTGTTAAAAAAAAATAATAAAAAAATAAGTGTAAATATTTCTTATTTATAAATTAGAGTGTAAATGTTTCTTATTTATAAATTATGCACATTGTTTGTGTGAATAGTGTTGGTGGCTTTCTGCTGCCATCCACCACGGCTTATGGTCAGTGGCCCTTATACCCAACAACAAACACACTACCACCAGTCCTTCCAGTCCTTACATTCGTAATGACATGTTTTATTCATTCTAGAGTTTATATCATGTTTCTATGTTATTAATATTGTTTATTATGTCATATTAGATGAATTGTGCTGGATAAATAAGCTGTAGAGTTGATATTATTGTCATATTGAAGGATTATCTTGTCCTGCCTCCAAACAAACTCTCTCATATGCCAACAAGTCTTCAATAAAGGTAAAACTTATTTAACTGTTCATTTGTCCATTATAATTACTGATTTATATTTATTCCTCATTGTTTTCTGTATGTAAAACTATAGTATTTATTCTTTAAAAAAATGAATTTTTTGTGAATATTTTTGGGTGGAAACGGATTAATTGTATTTACATTATTTCTTATGGGAAATAAGGTTTCGAGTTTCAAAGTTTTCGAGTTGAGGTCTAGCTCCTGGAACGGATTAAGACCGATAGTCGAGGGACCACTGTACAAAGCTTCTACACATACTACTGTCGCTCGTACTGTAGAATTATTAAAAAAATTAAATTATTCTTGGAGCTGCAATAGAACACAAGCACAATAAAAGAAATAAATACAGTATTTCTTCATTATCTCATATGCATACAGTACTTTTTTTTTTAACATATCAGCCATTTCCCACTGAGGCAGGGCAACCCAAAAAAGAAGAAACACTTTCATCACTCACTCACAAGTTTTTCTTTTTAAATTTTGCAATTTATACAGAAGGGGTTACTAGCCCCTTGCTCCCAGCATTTTAGTTACCTCTTACGATATTCATGGCTTAGGGAGGAAGAATTCTTTTCCACTTCCCCACAGAGAACTAAATACAGCCTCTCATCTTAGCGACGTACTCATTTACCGATGCCTTGGACTTACGACGGGCTCTCTGACCAGTATTAATACCTAAATAATGTATATTAGAGCTAATTTCCTCTATTCTGTTTATTTCAATATACAGTAGGGCCCCGCTTTTAAGCGTTTCGCTTCATATGGCGAGTTCAAATTATGACCAAAACTTTTGTATACGGCGAGCGGTCTTTCAGATACGGCACGCGCCACCCAATTTGTTTACATTTTCCGTTAGTACATCTCTCTATTATGTAATAATCACTCTTGGGAACATTAAATGTCCAATTTTACGTCAATATAGACATTTTCATTAATCCATCTATGATATTTTCTTCAAAATTATATAAGAAACACATTACAGGTATCCCTCAACATTCGCGAGGGTTAGGGGATCAAGAGCCTCGTGAATGTTGAAAAATCGCGAATGTTTGGTGCCCCAATATATTGTAGGGAAATATAATACAATACTGCTTCCTTAACCTATTGAACCATGAACAATCATAAAACACATATAAACATCGTAAAATAATGTACTATATACATGTTATTTTGACATGAGCTGGCTTTGGAGGGAGGCCTGTAATAGTATAATTATACAATACGTATTTTATAGTGTTGTGAAGTGTCATGGGGAATCAAGTTACTGACACACTGCTTCTTCTCCCTCTGCTGTAGCTCTGCCCACTTTGTAATGATGCCAAATGTTGAATTAAATATGTATACATTAGAACAAAAAATGAAACTCCAACTTCATAACTTTATTTTAATTTGCATAACTCATATATTACAGAAAACAATAAAAAAGTAAAATACACATACAACGAGTTAAGCTTACAGAAAAATACATTAAATTCACCATCTAACATCATTACAAAGTGGGAGGAGCTATTGGAGGGAGGGAGAGGCGCAGTAACATTCAGTGTCTGGTGAGACGTCATGGGTGTTGGATGTTAGCCTTAGTGCTAATAAAATGTTGTGTAATTAAACTAATATTAGTAATAAAGGTTATCTATCTATTACATTTATTCCAAATTGATATCAGAAACATGATAAATACCCTAGAACTGTAATAAAGATGCTGAAATGAATAATATATGCCATATTATATGAGTGGGGTAAGAGAGCAGGCAGACCGCCACCATAAAAGATGTTTACATCAGGGTAAACATGCCTAAATCACTCTTGTCATAAGAACAAATGCAAAAATAGCATTTATTGTTTTTAGAATAATAATAATTTATAATAATTGATCTGGAGCACTTTAAATGTTATCAGTATTTGGTAGCTGACATTTAGAGAACTCCACAGCAATTATAATTATTATTATTATTATTATTATTATTATTATTATTATTATTTATTATTATTATTATTATTATTATTATTATTTCCCTACAATATATTGTAAGAAAATAATAATATTAATAATAATAATAATAATTAATAATAATTGCTGTGGAGTGCTCTAAATGTCAGCTACCAAATACTGATAACATTTAAAGTGCTCCAGATCAATTATTATAAATTATTATTATTCTAAAAACAATAAATGCTAGTTTTCCATTTGTTCTTATGACAAGAGTGATTTAGGCATGTTTACCCTGATGTAAACATCTTTTATGGTGGCGGCTGCCTGCTCTTACCCACTCTATATATGGCATATATTATTCATTTCAGCATCTTTATTACAGTTCTAGGGTATTTATCATGTTTCTGATATCAATTTGGAATAAATGTAATAGATAGATAACCTTTATTTAGTACATTCATTACTTACTGCTTCCTTAACCTATTGAACCATGAACAATCATAAAACGCATGAAAACAGAAAACATAGTAAAATATTGTACTATATAGTATACTACATACAGTGGTACCTCGAGTTACGATATTTTTTCGTTCGAGAATGCTGTTCAAGTGCCATTACCAAACGAATTTATCCCATAAGGAATAATGTAAAAAAGACTAGTCCTTTTACACCCCCAAAAATATACTTACAACAGCATTTAAAAAAATAAACTTATATAAAAGGGCGATTTTGGGGACCATCGTAACTCGAGGTACCACTGTACATGTTATTTTTTTATCTTTTTTTTTCAACAAGTCGGCCGTCTCCCACCGAGGCAGGGTGACCCAAAAAGAAAGAAAATCCCCAAAAAGAAAATACTTTCATCATCATTCAACACTTTCACCACACTCATACATAATCACTGTCTTTGCAGAGGAGCTCAGATACGACAGCTGAGAATAGTCCCTCCCAGCTGTCACTATCTCAGACCCCTCCTTTAAACTGCAGGCATTGTACTTCCCATTTCCAGGACTCAAGTCCAACTAAATCAAATAACTGGTTTCCCTGAATCCCTTCACAAAATGTTACCCTGCTCACACTCCAACAGATCGTCATGTCCCAAAACCATTCGTCTCC